>VCJN01001410.1:0-56669 GCA_006384855.1 Tetraselmis striata
CGAGCGGCTCCTACCCTATATGGACGACTTCCTTTTCCTCGCGGCACTCCCGCGATGTGCTAGCCCTGGGAGCTACGCGGTCCTGGGTTAGGAGCACACCATTGCTAGGAGGACCGCCGGGGCTAGGGCCTCTGGGAGGGCGCCCACCCCAATCAAGGGAATCTCGGGAGCAACCACCCAGGTCGGCCCTCAGGACCTGGGGCTAGATCCGATTCCGACCTGAAGCGCGCGGACGGGTTCCGGCGACCCCCGAGGAGAAGGCTCATCGCGCTACCGCCAAGGCGCGCCCGTTCTTGTCCTTGGGCCGCGCAGGCCCTCCAAACAAGCTCTGGCTCCCAGCCCAGGGCCTTCGGCAGGCTGGCGTCCTTTGCGGGCAAGGCGCGCAGTTTCCTGTACTTGGCAGTTTCGCCGGCCCGTTTCTTTTTGCGAGAGCTGCACTGCGTCCAGGGCTGGGCTGGGGCGGGCGCGTCAAGATGACAAACCAGCTGCGCCGCGACCTAGAATGGTGGACCCAGGTACCTGCGCAACACAACGGTCGCTCTATGTACAAGTCTTTGGAGACCGCGTATCTGCACGCGGACTCCAGCTCGTATGGATGGGGGGCTGTGCTGAACAACAACAACGCTTACCAGGGGCGCGGCTTCTGGTACGAGGCGACGACCGCTCGCATCACATCACGTGGAAGGAGCTTCGCGCGTTACGTCACGCGGTCGAATCGTTCCTGCCGTAGCTCCGAGGACGGCGCGTCTTGCTGCATGAGGACAACACGGCCGTGGTGGCAGCGCTAACCAACCCTTACCTCTCGGTCGCCCGTCATGATGGAGGAGCTCCGCCAAGCTGTGGCACCTCCTGGATATCCACGACATCTCCATCAGGCCCCGGTACATCCAGTCTGCAGCCAACGTTTGGGCGGACCGACTCAGCAGGGAGCTGGACGACTCCGACTGGCATCTCAATCCGCGGATATTCGCGTACCTGCAGCGCTTGTGGGGTCCGCACACCGTCGACAGATTTGCGTCGATGGAAAATACGCAACTTCCACGGTACAATTCCAGCTGGCGCGACCCGCGTTGCGAAGCGGTGGATTCTCTCCATTTACCGGACGAGTTCTGGCGCAGGGAACACAATTATTGCAATCCCCTGTGGGGTTTGTTGGACGATTTGGCGGACAAACTGCGACAGTCGGGCGCGGCCGCCACGGTCATCGCGCCTCACTGGCCAGGACGGCGTTGGTACCAGCTGCTGCAAGACCTCGCCACCGAGACGATCGTCTACCCGCCTACCCGCGACCTCTTCTTTCCTGGGCGGCGGGGAACGCGCGCGGGGGTCGGACGGCCCGGCTGGAGCGTCGTGGCCTTTCGGCTGCCACGCCGGCATGGTTGCACCTCCGCCGTGGGTCGCTAGGCCGGGCTATGGCCGTGCAGCCGTCGCTGCAGTACAGTGTACAGTACCCGGGCCGCTTGTCCCACGCTCGACGCGCGCGCTACCGGCTTACGGTGCGCTCCGGCTCTGAGGCGCCCTGGTCGGCATCGATGGCGGCCGAGCTCCGGTCTTTGTTGGGGACCGACGACGTTGGTCAAGCGGCGCTCGGGTTGCTTACGGGTTCGCTGGCTGCCGGCACCTACCGCAACTACGACAGCGGCAGGCGCTCTTTCGCTACTTTATGCGAGCAGGAGGGCTTACGCCCGCTGCAGGCTACTACCAGCACGATCGTCCGCTACACTGCCTGGCTGGGCATGCAAGGTACCGTCGGCGCGGAGTCCCTTCAGTAGTACTACTCGTCCATCAACAAGTACTTCCGCGACCATCAGCGCCGGCCTGTCGCCCTCGGCGAAATGGTGGCCGACGCGCGCCGCGGCCTGGCCATCCAGCAAGAGCGTCTTGCGGCGGAAGACGTCCGCGTCGCCCTGCCTGCGCCCGTTGCGGCTGACATCCTGAACACCGCGATTGGATTTCGGCGGGCATTGGTGTGGGAACCCGCTAATATTGCGGACATCCGCGCTTTCAGAGCCGCGCTCGCGACGATTACGGCGTACGTCTTCGTGTGCCGCGCGGAGTCCGGCATTAGCTGCGAGACCGGTGATTTAGTGGTCGACCGACCGTCCGGAAGCATTCTGCTGTACGTCCGCAAACAGAAAGGCGACCAGCGTACGGTGGTTTCCGCTAAGCCCCTGATTTGACGTTGGCGGAGGGGGGGGGGGGGGCGTGCGATTACATTGTCGATTTAGCGTGCGTTTCATCCACGACCCCCACTTGGGGCAACAATCCCCGCTGGTGCACCCGGGGGATCGCGGCCATCGCCGCCGTTGCGGACTTCGCTGACCTGCTGGACTGGTACACCATCAGTCGCGACGCCTACTGCCGCCGTTTCTACGGCGCCAGCCCGCCGCCCAAGTTCTGGAGCATCTCCCCGCTGGAGTCTTCCGCCACTTGGTCGGTTTCAGCCACTCTTACCGAGTAGTTGCGGGAAGCCTACCTGGCGGCAGGCGCCCGACCTCCCACCGGTTTCAAGTGGACATCGCATAGTTTACGCAAGGGCGCCGCTTCCGCAGCAAGCTGCGTCGGCGTCCCCTTGCCGGCCATCATACACATGGGCGATTGGTCGAAGAACAGCGACGCACGTGCACTGTGAGATTCAGATGTGACATACGGGTGACGAAGCACTACTGTACCGGTACGACTATTATCCGTGAAAGGTGCTGCTGGTGGCGGCATGTCCATCCAGTTACGTGCGAGTACATCCGGCGTTATTGCCGGCGGGCGATAAATCCTTTTTGTGATCATTGTGGTAGTCGTACATGACGTGTGATGTGTTACATGGCACTGAAGTATAAGGTGCGAGGTTGTCCGTGTAGTACCGGGTAGTACCGGGTGGTACCGGGTAGTACGCGATATATTTATTAAGCCGGTACCGGGTATCTAGTACGAACCCGGGCGCGATGACGAGTCGTCCTGTGGATAACTATGACTATTAGTACATGGGAGCGCAAATCGCAGCCGTACTATTCGGCTAGGGGCCTTCCTGCCGTCCGATCAAAGGTCATCATACGGGCGGTTTGGCTGCCATGTTTTGCCAAAGAGTGCTCACGTTACATAAATATTCGCGAGGGGGAGGGCGGGGGCAGGCAGCGGTTTGCCGAAGAATGTTTGAATTACAATATTCGCGACAGCTGCCATCGGGGAATGTGGCCCGGGGGGGGGGAGGCGGGTGGGCGTGGTCCCCCCGCCGCCCCCCCCCCCCCCCCCCCCCCCGCCGCCCGCCGCTCCCGCCGGGGGAGTGAGGGGAGGGGGGTAAGGGGGCGGGGGCTACTGCTTGTTCTTGTTCTTGCGTGCCCGGGGGACCCTCCGCTTCGACGATCTCGCTGCCTCCGCCTCCGCCTCCGCCTCCGCCTGCGCCTGCGCGTCTACGCCTGCGCCTCCGACTCCGCCTCCGACTCCGCGACCGTCAGTTTCTTACCTCGGCGCTTCTTCACTGGCCTCTTCCGCTTCTTGTCATCCCTCAGTGTCTTCACCACCCCGGGAGGCTGTGCCGTCGACGACGCCGGCATGAGCTTCCTTACCTTGGCGTCGGGACGCCCCCTGTGCCCAGACGCCCACAACAAGCCACAATCGTTTCGCCTTTAAGCGGCTGAGGAAGCGGCCTCCTCGGCCACCACGAGTTGCGCCGCTGGCACTGTGGAAGCCTTGGCGTTGAGGTGGGCCTTACGGCGCTCCCGGACGAACCTGCGCGCGGCACAAGTTAGCCACGAGTGGGTGCGTGCTAATGTGGAGGATGGAGTGTTTTGTTGCGCGCCCACCTTGTCACGCGTTTCCTCATGTCTTTCTCGTCCTCCTCGATGCCGGCAGCGCGGACACGCGAGACAACAAGGCTCGCCGCCCACTTTTGCCCGGGGGGGCGAGGTCTGCCATGGCGCTGTGAGCGGTGAAGGGGGGGGGGGGGGGCGAGGTGGAGAAACTAACACCCAGTCGACGACCGCCTTCCGCAGCAGTCAACGACACATCGGAGGCGAGGAGCAGCGCGCCACTACTATTTATATTCACGTATTGTCAAGAGCTAGTCGGCGCGGCATTGTGTCGGTGTAATTTCGCAATCTTTATTGTTGAAGTAGCACGGCGTAATGGATCCGGCGAGTGAATCCGGGATATTATGTGCGGTAGGGCGCGCGTATATGTGCGCGACGAATGTGCGCGCGCAGCGTTGTGCGGCGGTGTGCGGCGGTGTGCACCGATGTTAATATAGTGTGAATATTATATCGGCCGTAGACGATCAGGTCTGGCAGCACCGCCCGTGCTTGTAAATAAGCGACAATGGATCTAGTCTCCCGCTAGTCTGTGCACCGCCAGTGCACTCAGCAAGCCTCGCCTCCATCCGCGTCGGAACCGGTAGTAAGTGTTGTTGTGTGCGCACATCGTGACAACATTACACGGTGGCAATTGCAATTATTAGCGGTGGATAATGTGAAGGCGTTTTCGAAATCGACAGAGATTGAGGCGGGGCGGCGGAGTGCATTGGCGGTGCATAGAATAGCGTGTTGCTGGGGTTTTGGCTGCATCGGACGCCGTATTCCCACCCATCCGGCACGGAATGTCCGGTTTTCACACATTTGTGTGTTAATATAGTGTGAATATTACGCGTCTTTTACGCCGGGTGGATGGGCATCCGGCGTCCGATGCACCCCAATTATTTGCAGCACGCTACTCCACGCACCCCCAACGCACTCCGCAAGCCTCGCCTCCATCCGCGTCGGAACCGGTAGTAAGTGTTGTTGTGTGCGCACATCGTGACAACATTACACGGTGGCAATTGCAATTAGCGGTGGGTAATGTGAAGGCGTTTTCGAAATCGACAGAGAATGAGGCGGTGCTGGCGGAGTGCATTGGCGGTGCATAGAATAGCGTGTTGCTGGGGTTTTGGCTGCATCGGACGCCGTATTCCCACCCATCCGGCACGGAATGTCCGGTTTTCACACATTTGCGTGTGAATATATATAGTGTGAATATTACGTACGCGTCTTCTACGCTGGGTGGATGGGCATCCGGCGTCCGATGCACCCCGAATCTCACCAACACGCTACTCTACGCACCCCCAACGCACTCCGCCAGCCCCGCCTCTTTCCGCGCAGGTCCTACGTTCCATTGTATGTATATACATACGTACATGTACCGCTCCGAAACCAGCCCAAACTTAATGAGTGCACAAGTGTAAATGGGGGGGGGGGGGTGGGTTGGGGGGGGTATGTGGCGGCGGGGCATCCACTCACACATACCCCGGCGATGCATGACAGATATTACATGCCGTGGCGGGTCGGCGGGCCGACCCGGCGGTGGGGGGGGGGGGGGGGGGGGGGTCTATTGAACTACACGTGCGACAGTGTCGTTTCGTGGAGCAGTATATGTGCCCGGCCTCATTTATACCGCCCCCTACCTGCGCTGCATGGTCCACCCCTGCGAATTACTTAGCACAAACCGCCATTACTTAATAGGAACCTAGCACAGCCAGGCTTATATGCCCGCTTTGCCGATCAACTTCTACGCACTTTCCGTCCCTCAACCGCCGGACATGGGGGTTAAGCTGCCAGCCTCGGCAGTTGCTTAGCCAGACTTGGCATCCCGTACCGTGTCCATGGCTTCGCAGCTCTGCCGCCGGCACACGCCGAGTCCGGCGCTTGCTGCCGCGGGGTTGTGCACGCATGCACGCACGGTAATACGCCGCCGACGCCGCCACGCTTACTTCCACCACCTTCGCCAGCCGCAGCTTCGCACGCCGTTCCGCCGACATACGAAACGCACGAACCCCCCCCCCCCCCCCCCGTCCCCGCGTCATGTATAATATATTCGAGGCGACTATGCGGGGCGCAGCACACGCCGCGGCGTGGGTCGGCGGAGCGGCGGGCGGCGGGAGCCCTAATGGCCGGGCAGTATCCACACCCACACAGGCACCGCCGCTCACCTCCGACGCGGATGAACCGCCTCCCAAAGGAAACATGCCGGTTGGTGGTAAGCCCAGCAGGCGTGGGGTGCCGGCTCCGGTACTGGTGCGACGGAGTTGTCGCGTCAGGAACCGCACCGCATGTGGAGCAACACATGGCGGTGCCGGCCCCACCTATGTCTAGGGCCACCTCCTCACAACACCCCGCCACGACGGCGTCGGCCACCGCCGACGGCGCCGTTGCGGGGGGGGACGCCCTGCCATGCGACGATGATGCGCCTGGTGCGCCGCGTCAGGAGGCGGAGGAGGCCGTGGTCGAGGCGACTGATCGGGCTGAGGGGGTTGTCGAGGCGAGCGAGGCTGCGCTCGCGCCACCCGCCCCGCAGCCACCTGCGGGACATGCCGACTTGCTCGTCGCCATGTTGACCGGAGCACTACGAGCAGTGGCGGGAGGCGGCCACATGCACTATCATGTGCGTGTCCTGGCCGGACGCCCGTCATGCGTGGACTGCGGCCAACGGACGGACTGGGAGTGTTGCTGCGACGGCACCCCGGCTTTGTGCGGCCCCAAGTACCCATGCATGGCGACCCATCAGCGGGCAGTCCCCTGCCCGACCACGGCCACGGTGAGGGCGGAGTTCCGCCATGTCAGGGACGCGTTCCACGACGCGACTCGCGCCGCCGTGTGTGAGGCTTCGGAGGAGGCACGCGCGGCTGGTAGGGTGCGCAGGGTGAGGCGGCGGACGGCCCGGGAGATGAAGGAGAGCGAGACATGCCGTCAGTGAGGTCGGGCGCAATGTCATTGAGTGGGGCACACGGACGTGTAACACTTGCACTTTGCGCGTACTGCTGGGCTACATCCAAGCGGTGTCACACTATGCAACCGGAAAGGCTGCGTTGCTACTGCAAACGATGCTACGCCTCACTCGGTAGCAACCGCTGCCCCGCCTATCCCACAGCCGATGCCTCCCCCCCCCCCCCCCCCCCTCGCGCACCGTCCTGCGACCTCGCGTGGATCCCCGCCACCAGCACCTTGGACTTGCACTTTGCGCGTACTGCTGGGTTACATCCAGGCTGCGTCACACTATGCAACCGGAAAGGCTGCGTTGCTACTGCAAACGATGCGACGCTTCACTCTGTAGCAACCGCTGCCGCGCCTATCCCACAGCCGCTGCCCCCCCCCCCCCCCCGCGCGGGATCCCCGCCATCAGCAGCTTGCACTTGCACTTTGCGCGTACTGCTGGGTTACATCCAGGCGGCGTCACACCGGAAAGGCTGCGTTGCTACTGCAAACGATGCTACGCCTCACTCGGTAGCAACCGCTGCCCCGCCCATCCCACTCGCGTTGGCGCCGCGCTGCCCCGGCCGCCGCGCCTTGGCGCCGCGCTGCCCCGGCCGCCGCGCCTTGGCGCCGCGCTGCCCCGGCCGCCGCGCCTTGGCGCCGCGCTGCCCCAGCCGCCGCGCCTTGGCGCCGCGCTGGGTATCGAGTCCTCCCCTCCCTAGTGAGCGCGTCCACCTGCGCCTTGCGCTCGGGGCCGTCCTCCTCCGTCACCACATTCTGCAACCCCCACCGCGTGACGAACCACGCAGCTCCTTGCAGGCGCTTGTACATGTGCCCAAGCACCGCCAGTCGCGACACCGAACGCACCACCGCTGGGGACGCGAGCTCCTTCTCGGGCATGATCGCCTTCACCCGGGCCTCCTCGAACAGTGGACCGGCGTTAAGAATGGAAAACGTTTCCATGTGGTGCAAGCAGTCCTCCATGACCCAGCCGGACTGCACCGTCACCTTGCCTGACCCTGCAGTCATGGAGGGGAATGCCGTCACGCCCACGCCCACGCCCACGCCCGGGGGGGGGGGGAGGGGGTTTACCTTTCGACTTCTTGGACACTGCAAACGAAGGGCGCAACCCGCGTGCAAAGTTGCTGGGTATCGGGACTAAAGCCTGGCGCCGGTCTTCCTGCTTCATAGCTCGGAATCCAATGTGGCCCTGCACGGTGACAAATTTCCTCCAAAAGTCCCTTCCCAAGCCAAAAAAAAACAGGTGGAACGGCGCGAGGGGGAAGAGGTTGACCATGCTGACATAGCCCAGGACCACATGCACATGGCACACGCCATGGCAGCCAGTGTTCTGCTAGGCCTCCGCCAGCCGGGTTGTGTTGAACGCACGCCGGGCAAGGTGCGTGATTCACTGGACAAGTCATCGCCTTCATGGACGGTTACCAAGCGAGCATCCCCGTCCGCATCCACAGGGGGGTGCTCCTGGGCAGCCGCCATAGCCTCCACAACCTGCCACGCCGACCAGACGGGTGCGTGTGATTCCATACAACCGCAGTTGAGTGGTGCCACCAGCACGCAGGCCGGGCCCACTCACCTCTGAACGCAGAAGGTCCACAATGTCACCGTCCTCGAAAACAGCGCGCCACTGGGTCGCCCCGCCGTAGATCTCCAACACCCACTCGGTAACGACGCTGGTTATCACGCCGTAGTGCCATACTCCCCGGAACTTCTTGGCGATGACCTTCATGTAGAAGTCACCGGGATCGCCTTCCCGTATCACGCCCTCATCGCGAGTTCCACGCCCGCCGGCGGCCACGCAGGCGCGTCGATGTCCATACCGTCTTCGCCAACGGGGTCCTCCCCCACGCCCATCACATCGTCCACCTTCGAGCCGCCGTCGTCCGAGACCGGCGCCGGCGGGCCGTTTCCGACGGCTGCAGCTACTCCTGCTGCCGCTCCTGTTGTTGTTGCTGCTGCTGCTGCTGCCGCCCCTGCTGCTGCTGCTTGTGATAAGGCGGCCTTGCGGCGCAACTTAGCCGCACGCTTCAACGAGTGGCTACAGTTCGGGAATCTTAGGAAGTGCCGCTCTCGCGCCATCTTATCACTAGGGCTCCGCATCAAGCCTCAGGAGATAATTATCAAGAATTGGTGCATGACGGAAAAAAAAGATCAAGAATTGGTGCATGATCCAGTTGATCCGATCGTTAATCGATTTAATTGGGTTGCTAAACATTGGTGCACCGGTAAATCCACCACATAAATATCGGTGCACCAGTAAATTCCGTGTCTAAATATCGGTGCACCAGTAAATTCCGTGTCTAAATATTGGTGCACGAGAAAATTATGCGAAAATATTGGTGCACCAGAGGTGATATATGCAGTATTAATCGATTTTACTCCGCGAATTTGATGTTAATCTGGAAGAAAGGAAATTGTGTCAAGTTCATGCGATGAAAATGAGCCTCAATTAACATCATCATACTATGATTACTCGTACAAGTACGAGGAGTTTTTATTACATAAGGGCTTTCATCATCATATTATTATTACACTTTGATCCATGCATCAGGTGGACAGGACGCACACCACATTACTGCAGCATGTGTGATGAGCTAAGTACTAAGAAGCATGTATGGGACCAATCCCATACAACTTGGGAAAAAGATTGCGGCCCCTGCCCTGCCCCTTCGTCCGCGGGAATCATCAGTGAGTACAACCCTCTCTAAGCATCGTCACGACCGAAGCCGTCGATGACACATGTCTCCCACTGTGGCTGATTCTCGGTTGATTCGTGGTGCACCAATCGTTGATTCAATTACGCAGATAAATATTGGTGCATCGGTAAAATATGCGGTTAAATGTTGGTGCATCAGTAAATGTCGGCACCGAAGTATCGGTGCACCAGTAAATACCGGTACCTTAATATCGGTGCACCAGTAAATTCCGCCAGCTAAATATCGGTGCACCGAATATTACAGCCCAATAAATATCGGTGCACCAGTAAATTCCGCGCCTAAATATTGATTCTTGGTGCGATTCACGATCTGTCTGGTGCACCATGATTCGATCTTTTATTGATTCTTGATGCGGAGCCTTACTTATCACATGTGCCCGTCACGTTGCCCCGGCAGTGCTTGCATGAGTACACGCCATCCTTCGACACACTCGCTATCCATCCCTTTGCCGGCATGCCTGCTGCCGCGCGCGGGGGGCGGGGGGGGGGGGGGGGGTTGAGAGTTGGGGTGGATGTAACCCACCACCGGCAGGCAACATAGATGCGAGTGCGCGGCTGTCCGCGCTTGATTCAGCGGTGAGCGGCGGTGACCGTGAGGCGACCCCGTACTTCATGCGCGTGCTGGGGCGTTACACAATCATCAGCAGTTAGGGCGGCTGCATTACAACGCGCACCTACGAACACCACCTACCGCCTACCACCTACCGTACCACCTACATCCGCCCGCACCTCCGCCCGTCGTGCCGCACATCGCCGCACACCGCGGGGTCAGCGATGTGTGGCGATGTGCAGTGAGTGCGTACATCCGCATGTACTTAGCCCGGGTGCTCCGCGTCGGCGGGCGACACGCGAGCCCGCGTGCGCATATCAATTTGATGAAATTATGGAAACGAGAAATTCATATAGTACTTTACAGGTCGCGCGCGATAGTCGTCGCTACTCGGTATGAAATCCACGTCCCTCGTCCGTCCCGTATCGTCCCCGTATGTCGTCGTTCGTCACCAGTAGGGCACATTTACGTCACATCTGAATCTCACAATGGTGGTCACAGGGAAGTACATCGACCTGACCATGCGCCCCACTCCTGCGGCCTGGAGGTTCTTCGGCTGGCTCGTCCCCGTCCGGCCGCTAACCTAAGCTGCCTGTGCTAGCCTTTGGCTTTCGTCTCTGGCAAACAGTGCCTCCTTGGGTAAATGGTCATATGTAGTCATCTAGAGGTTTATAGTACATTAGCTATGTTGTACTGCGCATGACCCCCGAGGTCGGCGCACGGACTAAGGCCTGCCGGCCCGCACCAGCACTACGACCTGAGGGATCCACCCTCGGGCACCGGCACTCTCTGCTTTGCGCCCGCCTCAACCGGCTCGCGCACCCACCCACCCTCAGCCATCTTTTTGCGCTAGGAGACAACCAGGCCAAGCCTGTGGTTCTCGTCTTAGCCTCCAATGTAAGCGAGCTGACATTCTTTGGCAAATCGTGCCTCCTTGGGTAAGTACAAAAAAAAATACTTCTCTTTATAAATAAATTGCTGACAAATCTATAACGCTAAAAGCAGTATTACCCGGAAACAACAGTATCACAAGATCGACACTACAACCCGGCTAAAAGCGGCCCGCATCCCGCACCAGGCTCAACCCAAGAGGTAGGGGCACCTCCACAAATCCCCGGCGCGAAGCGCCGCTTAGTTCCCCTACCTCTTGGGTTGAGCGGAGGTAAAGGAGAGCCGCGTCCGAAATTGCCTGGAATATGAGAGAATCGATACCGGTTACAATACGGTTTTATCACGGATTTTTAGACGTCCTCCGTCCGTCCTCCGTCCGTCGTCTTCCATACGCGATTCGTGCATAAACCGTCATATGTTCGGTATTCGCTCGTTTGATTTCACGTTATTGGTACGTGTACGGCAAGATCTTTCGTGAATGAACCGTCAAACGTTCGATCTTTGCTCGTTTGATTTCTAGGCACTGGTCCGTGTACGGCAAGATTCTGAATGGATGCGCGTGTATTCTAGCCCAGGCACGTCATATATTCGTCTAAAACGCCAAAATAACGCGGTACCGCAGCGCGGTTTCGCTGCTGAATCAGCAAGCGAGACTATTCAGCGACCATTCCTTACTATATATTCCTTACTATATTCCTTACTATATTCAGCGACCATTCCTTACTATATATTCCTTACTATATATTCAGCGACCATTCCTTACTATGTATTCCTTACTATATATTCCTTACTATATTCCTTATATACGGTAGTCCAAGTGTATATGATTACATGAGCTAGGCGCAACATTCAAGAAATCCACACAGAAATCCAGAAGGAAATCCAGAAGGAAATCCAGCTACGGGCCAACAGAGGCAGGAACCGCCCTGGTAGCCTCCGACCAGGCATCGCCACCAGCCAGCCGCCGCTCCACGCAGTAGGGACGCTCTCCCCAGCACACAATCCCGGGCCACTCCAATAGCGGCACTAGGCCGAATGTAATGTGAAGGCGCCGACAGGAAAGGAGTAGTCCAAGTGTATCCTGTAAAATGATGCTGTAAAAAGGTGTCGCCGCGGTGCGGGGGCAGTCCGCCGACCCGGGGCCCGGCGTCCGTCGACGGACGGGCGACGGTCGAACGACGGCGTCCGGCGTCCGGTGCCGGTACAGGCGGCGGGCATGGCGATTCGCGCCGTGCCCGCCCCGTAGACCTGACGACCGGCCCGACCTGCGCGGCCTCGTGCGGGATGCGGGCCGCCTGTAGGCGGCTTGTACTGTATTGCTGATCTTGTAGTGCTGCTTTTTTGGGGGGGGGGGGGGGGGGGGGGGGCGCGGGGGGTGATACAACTTTTAGCGGTGGGTTGGGTACTGGCCTTTTTTGTAATGCACACCAGTAGTCAGCGGCCCGCTTTCACGCGGCTTGCAGATTTAATCTGTTTTACAAATTAATACGTCTCTTTTAAAAAATAAATTACTGACAAATCTAACGCTAAAAGCAGTATTACCCGTTACCCGGAAACAACAGTACTACAAGATCAACAGTACAAGCCGGCTGAAAGCGGGCCGCATCCCGCACCAGGCTCAACCCAAGAGGTAGGGGCACCTCCACAAATCCCCGGCGCGAAGCGCCGCTTAGTGATAATACCGTGCTGACTAGACAGAGTGCGAGTCACGGTGCTAGAAGCGAGTGTCTTGTCTTACAAGCCCCTCGCCACACCAAACAAGATGGGTGGGACGGGTGGGTGCATGAAGCGCAACAGCAAAAGGGATGAGCGCTATGGTCTAGACAGTTGGCTAAGTAGTAGCTGCTTGCAGGCAAGAAAACAGGTCGGGAGCTGGTGCGGTCGCGAGTCCGCTGCTCACTGTCCCATCCTGGAAGTAAGATTCTAGACAGAGCCGACGACTGGCTACTGTGCTATATTTTCCAGGTGGTAGTCGTTTGACCGCACAACTCGGTCCGTCGTCTGACTAAACTCAGTTAAGTGCTTAACAACGATTAGACAGAGTGCGAGTCACGTTGCCAGGCAAAACCGGAAGGCCACAGGTACCGGTGAAAACCAGTCACTGTGAAAGATTAGCAGCGGAACGCTGCGGTGCCAGGGAGCCGAAGAAGTAGCGGGTCCCAGCGGAGTCCAGGATGCCTGGCACGATGTAATTGAGGACCACGCCGCTGCCCACTTTCCAGCCGCCAAGCCAGCGAATCGTAGGCATAGGGACGCCCGTGGCCGAGGCCGCGGACGCCCCGCCACTGCGAAGGCTGTGCGACGACCAGCAGAAACCAGTAGGCGGGGTAGCGTCAATTGCCAAGGCAGCGGCAGTAACCCATTCGGAGACAGTAGCCGCGGTCCACGTGCCGGGATCATCATCAGGGAGCTGCCAAAACCGAGTAGCACCCGGCAGCACGTGATCGCGGCAGGTTACGAAGAACTCCAAAAGCTCCGCGATTTCGGGGTGCGCCTCGCGAGAAATTTGCAGCACCGGACGAGGCGGCCCGGAAGGATTGCCCTTAAGTACTCGACGGTACAGCGTAATGCTGTGGGAATCAACCGCCAAATCGCGCACGCCGCACCCCGTACTAGTACCCGCGCGGTGACAAAAAAGGAAATTGACCGCGGTAACGAGCAGGGCACGGAATGTGGGCAGGTCGCACGCGATGGACCTGTGAGAAACCAGCACGCCGAACACAGGCGAGGGCGACGTTCGCATGCAAAGGCACCCGGTAGTCCGGGGCGTCCAGCACCTGCTGAGCCAGCTCCCAACCGCGCATCGCATGGTTGACCAAAGGCCCAAGCGCCGGCGGCTCCTTGAAATTATCGGTGCAAAAGGCGTTGATCGCTGACAGGTATGGTCCAAAGGCACCAACCTTGTTGCGGCCACGTGCCGCAACCCAAGAGATGTACCGAACGATGAGCGGCGGATCCGCCGTGTCCGGCAGTCTCCCATTTTGCGCGCAGAACTCGCAGAATAGGTTGAATTCAGATCCGTAAGACTGCACAGTACGTTCCGCGCGCGAAGACATCAAGAAATTCGCGGCACGGCGCCCAACCTCGTCGTCGCCGAGTAACCGCAATAGCCCAGGTCGCATAATCGCTGCCCATGGTGCAGACGGTACGTTCGATTTCAACCCGTACCGCACAGTCGGGTGTTGTCTGCTGTGAGCATCTGTACGGGAGATCTGAAAAGCGTCCGCGGAAACGTCCAAGGTAGCAGCATCAATACTTAACGCCCCGTAACCGGCGCGTCGCGACCGGTAGAAGAAGGACGGAAGGGAAGGCGGAAGAGCATCACGCTCCAGGGCGGCGGCCCGACGCCCGCGCGGCGCCCGAGCAGCCCGGGAAAGAACAGATCAGATCGCGGGAAGGAGGGTAGTGCAGTACCTCGGTAGCCATCTCGTGTAGCTGCTGGAGCCAAGGGCGGCCGTGCCAGGCCGGGGCGACCACGGTCGCCGCGGCGCCCGATTGCTGCAGCTTAAGCACCAGATCGTCCAGCAGCTGCCAGGGGGGATTGCACCAGTTCACTTCGGCGCGCCACGTAGCGTCCTATGGGATGGCTACCGTGGGATGGCTACCGAGGTAGTGCAGTACCTCGGTAGCCATCTCGTGTAGCTGCTGGAGCCAAGGGCGGCCGTGCCAGGCCGGGGCGACCACGGTCGCCGCGGCGCCCGATTGCTGCAGCTTTAGCACCAGATCGTCCAGCAGCTGCCAGGGGGGATTGCACCAGTTCACTTCGGCGCGCCACGTGGCGTCCGATTGGGCCAAGGAGTCCACCGCCTCGGTACCTGGGACCGTCCACCGGGAGTTGTACCGAGGTAACAAAGCGTTCTCCATAGTTGCGAATCGGTCGACCGCATGAGGTCCCCAGATGCGATCGACGTACCGGAATATACGAGGATTGATCATCCAATCGGAAAAATCCTTCTCGCGCGAAAGCTTGTCCGCCCATGCGTTCGCCGCAGACCGAATGTACCGTACTCGTAAACGAATATCGTGTACATCCAGCAAATACCATAGCTTGCGAAGCTCCGCCATAAGTACCGGTGACCGAGTAGTCAAATTGGATAGGATATGCACCACCGCCTGATTGTCCTCGTACAAAAGTACGCGGCGCCCCATCAGCCGTGGCAAAAATGACTGTATAGCGAGACGTACCGCTTTGAGCTCCTTGTACGTTATATGCCGTCGACGATCCTCCTCGTACCAATATCCGCGTGCCTCCGTAGTTTCGCACAGTAGCGCACCCCATCCGTACTGGCTGGAGTCCGTGTGCAGATAGGCTGTCTCCACCGGACGCAGAATCGGTGCGCCGTTGTGGCGCGTGGGAACATCGCGCCACCACTCCAAATCGCGAATGAGCTGACGCGTCAGAACGACCTTGCCGCTCGGAGAGTAGCATCGGCCCATGACGGCGTGCGCCTCGCGGAGGTAGAAACGCGCCGGAGGCATCGCGAGGTAGAGGAACTGGCCCTGCCTGGCGAGAGACGCAAGGAGTTTGGCCGGCGCGTGGCGGCGGCGGCGCGCAGCGATGCACAGGAGGTCGCGGGCCAGGTTGGAGAGCCGACGCAGTTTCGCCGCTGGGGCGCGGAACTGCATAGTGACCAGGTCCAAGTCCATGCCTAAGTGCTGCAGCTGCTGGGTGGGCTCGGGGTGCACCTTGGTGGGGTGCTTGGCCAAGCTCAGGCGCCCCCAGACTCGCTCGACCTCGGCCCGTAGGCGTAGAGCCAGCTCGCGCGAAGGTGCCAGAAACAGGAAGTCGTCGATGAACGGTAGGAGGCAAACGCCGCGCGCCTTGCGGCGACGCAAGCGTCGACGGAAGGGCCGGCCGTAGCTGCTGTAGGTCGCGAAGTCTAGTTGACGCAGGTAGCGCACCATGACCGCCATCAGAGTGCAGAAGTAGTAAGGGCTCAGCGACCAACCCATGGGGAAGGCCGCGAAGCGCCACAGGGTGCCACGTACGTTGATTGTAAAGAAGTCGCGGACGTCCTCCCGCAAGCCCAGGGCGTAGTAGCCGTCCTGCAGGTCGAAGGAAAACGCCCAGTCGCCGCGTTTCGCCAGGTACCGCAGGCGACGCAGAGTTTCGAATCGCATGGAATAGACCGCGCAGTAAGAGTTCAGATGGCGCAGGTCTATTACAAGGCGCCACTGGTTGCAGCCCGGGTTTGGTACTAGGAAGACTCGCGACACGTAGTGCTCGCGCACGCCAGGTTCTAGCGCGCCGAATGTTACTAGTCGCTGGCTCTCCCGCTCCCACCACTCGAGCTGCTGAGGCGTAGCGTCCTGTAGAGAGACGCCCCGGTGGAAAGGCGTGGGCGCCGCGCCAGAGAAAGGTAGCGGCACTCCCTCGCGAACCCACCGGAGCACGCGCCCGCTCGCTCCGATTCGCCGCCACTCCCGCCAGTTCTGCCGCACGCGATGGCGCAGAAACGTGGAGGGGCGTGGTAACGAAGCGGAACGGCGGGCTGCACCGTCAGGCCTTGCCCTTGCCCTTGCCCTTGTCGGCGTCGTCGGCTGTGGGGCGGAAGTCTGGGCGTGGGCGGCGTCCGGATGGCCGGCGCCGTCACGCTCTGGATGGTGGCTCGTCGTCGTTGTCCTCCTCCTCGGTGGGGTCTGGTCCCACGCCGAAGCGCTGTTGTACGGCTGCCTTTGCCGCCGCCGTGACGCTGTACTCGGCCTCGGCGCAAAGCTCGTCGCTGAGCTGCGCCACTGCTTCCGAACCATAGTCCGCGAAACCGGGCTTGAGGAGGCTGCGACGAACCACCTGTGCGACTGTCTTGGTCCGCGCATCCGCATCGTTCGACGCGTTGAGGCGGATAAACGCCAGGAAGTCGCGCCGGTGTTTATTTGAGGCGTCGTAGGCCGCCACGCCCGCTTCAAGGAGGCGAAGGTCCTCCTCACCAGGGGGCTGCGCCGCCCTTGCCGCTCTCTTAATCGACGCGAGCGCCTCGCAGAGAGCCGCGTGGGCCACCGCATCGTAGAAGCCAAAGCATTACAGAGAGCGGTACTGATCCAAAGTGGCCCAGTGCCGACGCGCGATGAGCTGGTGGTGCGTCTCGTCAGATGAGATGTCGCACAGCTGGGGAATCGGAGGGAGGCCGGGGCTGGGCTGGACGGAAAAGCCGGGCCCAATTAAATGAGCCCACTCCTCCCAGACTAAGGAAGGGGCAGCGGCACTAGGGCCACCGCGCTTGGGCTGGGGCACGGAAACCTGCTCTGCGCGAGCCGGTGCGTCGTGCTGGGAGCTCGCCGCGGCAGCGCTACTAGCGGGCGCGCGGGGCTCGGTAGGAGTAGAACCACTAGGCCGCTGCAGGTCACTTCGTAGGGCTTCCAGAAGCTCCGTAAGCCCCGCGAAACCGGCCTCCAGCGCGGCGATGCGGTCTTCGGCTAGGCCACCAGGGGCGTCACCGGAGTTGTCAGGCATACTGAGCCCTGACAATGCCGTGCGCATGGCGTTGTGCTAGCGCAAGCGGATAATATCGACAAGGATCGCTTCCCCTCGCGGCACAGGTGCCGCGCGATTGCTGTTGCGTGAAGCGCAACAGCAAAAGGGATGAGCGCTATGGTCTAGACAGTTGGCTTAGTAGCTGCAGGCAGGCAGGGCAACAGGTCGGGAGCTGGTGCGGTCGCGAGTCCGCTGCTCACTGTCCCATCATGGAAGATTCTAGACAGAGCCGATGACTGGCTACTGTGCTATATTTTCCAGGTGGTAGTCGTTTGACCGCACAACTCGGTCCGTCGTCTGACTAAACTCAGTTAAGTACTTAACAACGAGTAAAAATTAGCAAACTTGTGCTGGTGACCCGGGTACATATAATATTCTGGGCACTGCCGATGCGGCAACTGACGACATCACCGACCGCTCGGTATTCCTGTGGATAGTCAGTCCCCTCCGCAGCATATTCCCCTACCTCTTTCTTGGGTTGAGCGGAGGAAAAGGAGAGCCGCGTCCGAAATCGCCTGGAATACGAGAGAATCGATACCGGTTGCAATACGGTTTTATCACGGATTTTTAGGCGTCCGTCCTCCGTCCGTCCTCCTGTGCTGCGTCTTCGTGAATGAACCGTCATACGTTCGATCTTTGCTCGTTTGATTTCTAGGCACTGGTACGTGTACGGCAAGATTCTGAATGGATGCGCGTGTATTCTAGCCCAGGCACGTCATATATTCGTCTAAAACGCCAAAATAACGCGGTACCGCAGCGCGTTTTTACTGCTGAATCAGCAAGCGAGACTCGCCCTCTTTCGTGAATGAACCGTCATACGTTCGATCTTTGCTCGTTTGATTTCTAGGCACTGGTCCGTGTACGGCAAGATTCTGAATGGATGCGCGTGTATTCTAGCCCAGGCACGTCATATATTCGTCTAAAACGCCAAAAATAACGCGGTACCGCAGCGCGTTTTTACTGCTGAATCAGCAAGCGAGACTCGCCCTCTATATTTATACAGCGACTATATACACGGTGGTCCGAGGATATGCTGTAACATGATGGTGTAAAACTCACCTTGTTCGTATGATATCTTGTTCGTACCTTTACAAGGTACATCCCTTGTCCGCTCGGTAGAGCGGTCGTCTCGTGCGCGAGAGGCACCGGGTTCGATTCCTGGCCGATGTATTTCGGCAATATCGGCCCGGCGTGCCCCGGGTTTACTCGGTTGATGCATTAGCCCTTCGGGGTTCGAATGAGGCAATGTTCCTGCTTCCACCCCGCAGTCGATGTAGAGGACCTTTCTGATTGCCTTTTATTTTGGTGATTTCCGATATCGCCTTCTGCTGCTAGCTCATGTAATATATAATGAGGCAATGGTCTATGGGCTATGCCAGACCTACGACTGCAGTTGGCGCACGAGGTCAAGTGCTGGGGCGGCTTCGGCCGATGTCCCGGGGCAAACTTTACTTTACCTTATGATGGTGTAAAAAGGGGTCGCCGCGGTGCGGGGGCAGTCCGCCGACCCGGGGCCCGGCGTCCGTCGACGGACGGGCGACGGTCGAACGACGGCGTCCGGCGTCCGGTGCCGGTACAGGCGGCGGGCGTGGCGATTCGCGCCGTGCCCGCCCCGTAGACCTGACGACCGGCCCGACCTGCGCGGCCTCGTGCAGGATGCGGGCCGCCTGTAGGCGGCTTGTACTGTATTGCTGATCTTGTAGTGCTGCTTTTTTTTTTTTTTTTGGTAATACAACTTTTAGCGGTGGGTTGGGTACCGGCCTTTTTGTAATGCACACCAGTAGTCAGGGGCCCGCTTTTACGCGGCTTGCAGATTTAATCTGTTTTACAAATAATACGTCTCTTTTGAAAAATAAATTACTGGCGAATCTAACGCTAAAAGCATTATTACCCGGAAACAACAGTATTACAAGATCAACACGACAAGCCGGCTAAAAGCGGCCCGCATCCCGCACGGCCGCACCACGCTCAACCCAAGAGGTAGGGGCACCTCCACAAATCCCCGGCGCGAAGCGCCGCTTAGTATATCACATGTAGTCGCTAATTCACTTGTCAGAATCGCGCAGCCAACCAGTCTCTTGACTTTAAAACCTGTTCTTTCGTAGCGAGACCCTCTTCTCAGCTGGCGTCCCTCCACATGGGGCCACGCAGTGCTGAATTGCCCTCTGATACAGACACGTAGTTACTATAATTACATAATTATAGACACGTAGTTACTTTACCATAATCGTACTGTAGGTCTGTAGTACGGTACAGGTACGTGGTACTTGCATGTTACATACACACGGTAGTAGTTTTCGCAGCTAGACAGCGTAGATTTTGCATCAAAATGTACGGGGTCGGCTGGGAGCAAAAGATCCACGACTGGTACGGGGCCGCCAGACCGGATGGTGTCCGGAAAGGCGCCGCGCGTCCCGAGCCCCCGCCGGTGTTTGTAAATTACATGCCACCAGCGATCACGTGGCTCATCAGGACAGTACATTCCGCTATGCTGCTCTCGGCCTCTCATCACGGCTAAGGCGCTGGGAAAGCCTGACTAATTGCTGCCGCACCTGGGCTTATCGGACACGCAACACCCCTGTGGGATGACGTATATCAAAATGATATTCACTCCCCACCTCAGGTGCTTTCACAACTAACCAGACTATCCCTAATCTAAATCGAGCAGCATCCGGAAACGTACTACACAAGCGAATAATTGTCTCCGGGCGGGTGGGTGGGAGACAATATAGTCGGGTGCCTTCCAACAACTGAAGGCGCCCCCGGTCCGCGGCCGCCCTTTATACTCGGTTAAAGGGCGCCGCCGGACCGGCGCCGGCCGGTACTGGTGTACCGGGCCGGCAGGGTCGTCACTTAACCCTGACTGCGCTGCGAAAACCAGGGTTTCCTAGGTCGTTCCTCCCAAGGAAACCCTACAGTTTTCGCAGCTAGACAGCGTAGATTTTGCATCAAAATGTACGGGGTCGGCTGGGACCAAAAGATCCAACAGATGAAAGAACAGTGGCCGGTCTGGCGGGGCTCGTACACGGACATATGTGAGCCAAATTATATAGAGAATTATATTCAATCAGGAACAAAACCAGAAACAGGCACCACCATCACGGTATAGAAAAGCCATTAGAACGGGACCTAAGACGTGTCCCGGGAGGAATCCGAGTCAGTGTCGGATGGTGAACCGTCACCGTCACTATCGTCCAGGACGTCCTCTCAGCAAGTGACAGGATCGCCCGCGACATGGACAGAACGTGCTCCTCATCCAGCCCCATATAGTGGAGCTGAGCAGAGATTGACTGCCAGCCACCATGCTAGCTTCATGTAGTGAGCGGGATGTCTGCGTTAGCGGTGGCGGAAGTACCTACCATGTGCCTTACTGACAGAGTCAGAGATGCGCAGCCAGCCATCCAGATAGCAGAGAATTTGGATGCCCCTACTGCGCCAGTGTTGCACCAGAACTCCCATGACTTTTAGAAAAGCAGCGGGGGGCATCAAACAGCCCTAAGCACAGAACTCGCCAGGTGTAGAATCTCCCTCTCCATTCAAACCCGTTGTAAGGAGCAGCTGAGTTAGGAGGCGGACATGGTAATAGCTCTGAGTCAGACCATACTGGACAGCATGTCGCCGGGATTCACCAGGACTGACATCTTAGATAGCGACTCCCTCCTGAAGGTAGTGTAAACCAAGTGTTTGTTGACATGACGCTGATTGCAGATCAGCCTGAGTCCACCACGGGGTATGGGAACCACACCCAAAGGGTTCAGCACCACAGGGCGCATAAGTTCTTCTCTGATATGGCCCAGCGCCAAAAACTAAGCGATCTGCCCATCGATCAACTTGGGGCGCTGCAGCGCGGAAGGGTGATTTAGCAGATGGCTGGGTGGAGCGGGGCCATCAGCTCAATTCATACGGAAGCCGTGCCTGACTCAATTTCTGACCTGACTGTTTCTGTCTGAGTCAGTGCTGCAGTCCCAAAATGCCAGACTTAATTGGATAGCACCGGCTGATTCCACAGGGGAATTAACGTCCAGGGCCGGCTCATGAGGAAGCTCAAAATAGCTGACGTTAAAACCGTCACAGAATGCCAACGCCACAGACAGCATCATAGTGGTCAGCAAGCAGCCAGGATGACTGCTGCATGAATCAAACAATGAGTTTGAACTCGAAACCGTCTGAAACTGAAAATAACAGTATTTTCAAATTACATCTCGCTCCGACACAACGAGAGATATGAAACGTCACACATGGTGTGCCGCTCTTTACGCGAATGCATCGCCGGCCAACTTATGGAAAGTTGCAAAGGCAACTGCCAGGGGCAGCACAGAGTCGCAGTGGACATCATATGTATTACACACGAGGTATCTCTCGGAGATACACTACCGAACAGGTGACTCTCCCTGAGGAGATCAGAGCTGCTATGACACGAGCCTGAGCTCAGCTCCCGGAGGAGGGCTAACAGTCGCCCGGAGGCCTAACTGCAGCTACACGAACACCATCACTGGCCAGGCCAGGAGGATTGCAGACTCCGCGGCTTCATCGACGTGCACTCGGGCAGTCCCTACTGAAGTGTCCCTTCCTTTGGCAGCGATAACAAGTGACGTCCGCAGCAGAAGACCGACCAGAAGGAGACTTCTCCTCGCGACGGCCGCCCTCCCTCCGGTCGTCGCTCCTATGGTGAAAAGACTCGGGCTCGCGAGAAGAGGAAGAAGGCTTCTCGCGCGAAGAAGAAGAGGAAGGTTTCTTGGCTTTGACCTTCTCGATCGCCTTCTTAAGCTCCTTGTAGTCCGCTGAGCCCTTCTCGCCGAGAGGGTCCACCGCATCGAACTCCTTGGCGACTTCCGCGCCGTACTCGTGCTCCACATGCAGCTTCTTGCCACGCTTGTTAATCCGAAGAGCCACAGTGGTACACAAAGCCAGTGCCGCGGTGATCGTCTTGAACAGCTCCGCAGATGAAGCTGGTGAGGAAGCATGAAGCTCGGTGCCGTCCTCCACCAAGTCACGCAGAGGCTCCTCCGCCGGTGCCAAAAGGTCATAGATCTGGAAGACGTCGTCCAGGTCACGTTGAAGTATACGAGCATCAGCGGTATGGCGGCGGTGAACCTTACCCTCTTTGTCCAGCCAGCCATCCTCGGGTGCGTGGATGGTGCGAGACGGAGCTTCCAGAGCTGCAGGTTGAGCATGTCTCTTGCCTTTGCGATCGTAGTCGGCGTCCCCCTCCGCAACGCGTTTCGAAGCTGAAGCCGAAGTGGACGGACCGCTCGACGACGCGACTGCCTGCCTAAGCTCAGAGACCTCTCGTTCGATACGGAGTAGAGCAGCAGAAGTATCAGCAACTGCCTGTCTAGCGGCGACGAGAGGGGGAGATTCAGCTACCCCGTCTGCAGGTAGAGTGTCGCCACCTAGGACAGTGAGATGATTTTCGCGCGAAACGAGTTGCTCGCGAAGAGCTCTGCGAGACTCAAGTAACTCGTTCCAAACGAGTTCGAACTTGTCTACTGCTAAAACAGAGACGAGAAAGCAAGGCGACAGCACCACAAGCGAGACAAGGAGCCACGCCCAAGACGGACTCGCGGAGCGAGCCATGGTGAGTGCCGGGATCAAACACACTACAGAACGCAGAAGAAATTTGAATTTTTGTAGTCGAAGATAAACGAAAAATGTACCAGTCGTAGAAGACAATATAGTCGGGTGCCTTCCAACAACTCAAGGCGCGCCCGGTCCGCGGCCGCCCTTTATACTCGGTTAAAGGGCGCCGCCGGACCGGCGCCGGCCGGTACTGGTGTACCGGGCCGGCAGGGTCGTCACTTAACCCTGACTGCGCTGCGAAAACCAGGGTTTCCTAGGTCGTTCCTCCCAAGGAAACCCTACAGTTTTCGCAGCTAGACAGCGTAGATTTTGCATCAAAATGTACGGGGTCGGCTGGGACCAAAAGATCCAACAGATGAAAGAACAGTGGCCGGTCTGGCGGGGCTCGTACACGGACATATGTGAGCCAAATTATATAGAGAATTATATTCAATCAGGAACAAAACCAGAAACAGGCACCACCATCACGGTATAGAAAAGCCATTAGAACGGGACCTAAGACGTGTCCCGGGAGGAATCCGAGTCAGTGTCGGATGGTGAACTGTCACCGTCACTATCGTCCAGGACGTCCTCTCAGCAAGTGACAGGATCGCCCGCGACATGGACAGAACGTGCTCCTCATCCAGCCCCATATAGTGGAGCTGAGCAGAGATTGACTGCCAGCCACCATGCTAGCTTCATGTAGTGAGCGGGATGTCTGCGTTAGCGGTGGCGGAAGTACCTACCATGTGCCTTACTGACAGAGTCAGAGATGCGCAGCCAGCCATCCAGATAGCAGAGAATTTGGATGCCCCTACTGCGCCAGTGTTGCACCAGAACTCCCATGACTTTTAGAAAAGCAGCGGGGGGCATCAAACAGCCCTAAGCACAGAACTCGCCAGGTGTAGAATCTCCCTCTCCATTCAAACCCGTTGTAAGGAGCAGATGAGTTAGGAGGCGGACATGGTAATAGCTCTGAGTCAGACCATACTGGACAGCATGTCGCCGGGATTCACCAGGACTGACATCTTAGATAGCGACTCCCTCCTGAAGGTAGTGTAAACCAAGTGTTTGTTGACATGACGCTGATTGCAGATCAGCCTGAGTCCACCACGGGGTATGGGAACCACACCCAAAGGGTTCAGCACCACAGGGCGCATAAGTTCTTCTCTGATATGGCCCAGCGCCAAAAACTAAGCGATCTGCCCATCGATCAACTTGGGGCGCTGCAGCGCGGAAGGGTGATTTAGCAGATGGCTGGGTGGAGCGGGGCCATCAGCTCAATTCATACGGAAGCCGTGCCTGACTCAATTTCTGACCTGACTGTTTCTGTCTGAGTCAGTGCTGCAGTCCCAAAATGCCAGACTTAATTGGATAGCACCGGCTGATTCCACAGGGGAATTAACGTCCAGGGCCGGCTCATGAGGAAGCTCAAAATAGCTGACGTTAAAACCGTCACAGAATGCCAACGCCACAGACAGCATCATAGTGGTCAGCAAGCAGCCAGGATGACTGCTGCATGAATCAAACAATGAGTTTGAACTCGAAACCGTCTGAAACTGAAAATAACAGTATTTTCAAATTACATCTCGCTCCGACACAACGAGAGATATGAAACGTCACACATGGTGTGCCGCTCTTTACGCGAATGCATCGCCGGCCAACTTATGGAAAGTTGCAAAGGCAACTGCCAGGGGCAGCACAGAGTCGCAGTGGACATCATATGTATTACACACGAGGTATCTCTCGGAGATACACTACCGAACAGGTGACTCTCCCTGAGGAGATCAGAGCTGCTATGACACGAGCCTGAGCTCAGCTCCCGGAGGAGGGCTAACAGTCGCCCGGAGGCCTAACTGCAGCTACACGAACACCATCACTGGCCAGGCCAGGAGGATTGCAGACTCCGCGGCTTCATCGACGTGCACTCGGGCAGTCCCTACTGAAGTGTCCCTTCCTTTGGCAGCGATAACAAGTGACGTCCGCAGCAGAAGACCGACCAGAAGGAGACTTCTCCTCGCGACGGCCGCCCTCCCTCCGGTCGTCGCTCCTATGGTGAAAAGACTCGGGCTCGCGAGAAGAGGAAGAAGGCTTCTCGCGCGAAGAAGAAGAGGAAGGTTTCTTGGCTTTGACCTTCTCGATCGCCTTCTTAAGCTCCTTGTAGTCCGCTGAGCCCTTCTCGCCGAGAGGGTCCACCGCATCGAACTCCTTGGCGACTTCCGCGCCGTACTCGTGCTCCACATGCAGCTTCTTGCCACGCTTGTTAATCCGAAGAGCCACAGTGGTACACAAAGCCAGTGCCGCGGTGATCGTCTTGAACAGCTCCGCAGATGAAGCTGGTGAGGAAGCATGAAGCTCGGTGCCGTCCTCCACCAAGTCACGCAGAGGCTCCTCCGCCGGTGCCAAAAGGTCATAGATCTGGAAGACGTCGTCCAGGTCACGTTGAAGTATACGAGCATCAGCGGTATGGCGGCGGTGAACCTTACCCTCTTTGTCCAGCCAGCCATCCTCGGGTGCGTGGATGGTGCGAGACGGAGCTTCCAGAGCTGCAGGTTGAGCATGTCTCTTGCCTTTGCGATCGTAGTCGGCGTCCCCCTCCGCAACGCGTTTCGAAGCTGAAGCCGAAGTGGACGGACCGCTCGACGACGCGACTGCCTGCCTAAGCTCAGAGACCTCTCGTTCGATACGGAGTAGAGCAGCAGAAGTATCAGCAACTGCCTGTCTAGCGGCGACGAGAGGGGGAGATTCAGCTACCCCGTCTGCAGGTAGAGTGTCGCCACCTAGGACAGTGAGATGATTTTCGCGCGAAACGAGTTGCTCGCGAAGAGCTCTGCGAGACTCAAGTAACTCGTTCCAAACGAGTTCGAACTTGTCTACTGCTAAAACAGAGACGAGAAAGCAAGGCGACAGCACCACAAGCGAGACAAGGAGCCACGCCCAAGACGGACTCGCGGAGCGAGCCATGGTGAGTGCCGGGATCAAACACACTACAGAACGCAGAAGAAATTTGAATTTTTGTAGTCGAAGATAAACGAAAAATGTACCAGTCGTAGAAGACAATATAGTCGGGTGCCTTCCAACAACTCAAGGCGCGCCCGGTCCGCGGCCGCCCTTTATACTCGGTTAAAGGGCGCCGCCGGACCGGCGCCGGCAGGTACTGGTGTACCGGGCCGGCAGGGTCGTCACTTAACCCTGACTGCGCTGCGAAAACCAGGGTTTCCTAGGTCGTTCCTCCCAAGGAAACCCTACAGTTACATCAGCTCGCTGCAAAAGGCGATCAGGAAAATACCCGAAAAGGCAATAGAAAACATACATGTAGTGCCGGTGCTTATTGTTAATACGGCGCGCGCAGCGCGCTATCTATGGCTGGCGGCGGCGGCGCGACAGCAGCAGACCGTCGCACAGGACGCGAATGGAACTCTTCCTACCCTGCTCAGAGAAAGGATGACGCACGACGTCACTCTGGTGGAAGATCACACTCGAGCGTATATTCAGACGAACAGCGCTCCCAAGGCATCGTGTCTCTGCTTGATAATTCCCAGTCCGGAACGTTGCGGTTGCCACAGCAGGAGGCACGCCTTGCCGCATGCGTCCGGTCGAGGCTTAGTATATGTATCGAGCTGCTATGTCAAACTCGCGCAGTATGCACCGGGTGTCAACCAGCGACTGCCCTTCCCGGGGAGGCCGCTCGTGCCGACATATGAATTTCTTCCACAGAGCGCCATCTGTTCGCCAGGCAATGGTCAGGCAGCCGATATCTGGAGCACTGGAAGGATGGACTCAGCTGTCTCTGCCTGTGCATATTGCTTCACGTAGCACTGTTTGTAGCCCTGCTCTTGGCAGAAATGTTGACGAGCTCAGCCTTTCAGTGGACGATGACTTCGCGGCAACGCCGTTGCGCGTTGCTTACCAGGGTGTCCCTGGCGCCTACAGCGAGATGGCTGCGCTGAAAGCACTGCCAGATGGGGAGCCGTATCCCTGTGCTCAGTTTGAAACAGCTTTTCAAACGGTGTCGCAGTGGATGGCTGATAGGGCGGTGTTGCCGGTGGAAAACTCTCTTGGCGGCAGCATCCACACCGTGTACGACCTGTTGCTTCGATACCGGCTGCACATAGTAGGGGAGACCTCGGTGGCAGTGGATCACTGCCTACTGGCGCTTCCGGGCGTAGAGGTCTCCGACCTGAAGCGTGCAATTTCTCATCCGCAAGCCTTAGCTCAGTGTGATGGTTATCTCCGATCGCTGGGCGTTGTGCGGGAGGCAGTCGATGATACTGCAGGTGCTGCCATGGAAATTGCAAAGCAAGGCTGGAGAGACACAGCCGCGGTTGCATCTTCCAGGGCAGCCGAGCTGTATGGACTGGAACGCTTGGATACCTCCATTCAGGATAACAAGGTGGGAAGGCCACAAGAAGAATTGTTGTTATGACTATTATCCTGAATTTAGGCACAGATTGCACTGGCGTTATTCTTGCTGGATGTTGAGCAACCCTTTTGTGCCCAATTCTTAGGACAACGTCACTCGGTTCATAGTGCTATCTAGAGACCCGCTGCTGAGCCTCTCATCCCATATTGGAGATCAAGGAACTGATATTGGAACCAATGCCCGGAAGTGGAAAACCTCAATTGTCTTCTCTCTATCAGAAGGCAAGAAACCTGGGCAGTTATTTAAGGCCATGTCAGTCTTTGCTCTTCGAGACATCGACCTTACTAAGATAGAGTCGCGCCCCATGCGAAGCCAGCCCCTTGTGCTTGGAGAGACCAGTGGAAGCCTTTCCATGCGGCGCTTCAACTACCTTTTCTACGTTGACTTCATCGGGTCGCTCTCCGAGCAACACTGCCAGAATGCGTTGCGCCATTTGGAAGAGATCTGCCCATTCATGCGGGTTTTGGGATCCTACCCTGTCGATACAACAATTTAAGCAGCCAGATTGATGGGCACATGCGGACGGTGTGCATAGTAATTCTCTGATATGCGCTGTAGTTGTCAGGACACTTCTCTATGGTGATATGCTGAATGGCAGTTACCTGGCTGCATTACCTGGTGCATAGCCGCATCGTGTCTCACTGCCAGCATGTTGGCCAGCTGACTGCGACCTGGATCCAGTTATACCATGGGCCTCCTCTAGAGTCCGGCAAGTGGCTAAGCGTCTGTAAGTTCCGGGATCGAATGCGTGGCGGCTCGCATGCTGTGTCGGGAACCGGCAAGCCCCAAGAGAAAGATTACATGGTCTCGGTCAGGCAGCCACCATCCGGTGTCTGTGGTGACTGCACCTGCTCTTGTCACCAGCGTGACAGGCATGTTGTTGCTTGAGCAAGCAGTTGGCGCGAGCTGCGGGTACATGTATCACTTGGAGTACAGGGCAGGTTACGTAGTTCAGATCCTGCACTTGCCTTGAAACCATCAATAATACCATGGCGCCATGTGCCAATACAGCAACAATTCAGCCGCTTCTGGAGGCGCGGCAGTGTTGGGAGCAGCAATGCGGGATCTTAGCGCGGGCATGTGTCAGTCGAGTGGAGTGCGCAGTACCATGCGGCGCCTGTCTGTCTGGTGGCAGGGTCGCTCTGACAAGGGTTCCCATTCATGGAGTGGCAGACGCTTGCTGTGGGCGGGCGGCAGCTGCAGGCTGCATGTCGGTCAATATTGGGTGCGGCGCGGAAATACAACAGTAAATGGTTTTATACTAGCTAAAACACCAACCTTGAGCAATATTTTGGTGTTGTTGTGCCATGTATGCCATATTCCAGTGGATGGAGTGGAGTGTCGGAGGGGTGTAGTATGTGAATGTGGTGTTATTTGATATTTAGTATGCAATTGGGTGCAGGAAAATGCCCGCATGTATGAAAGGAAGCCTATCGGTAATCGAGATCACTCGCTACATGTTGGGATCCTGGAAAGTAGACATTGGCTCTTTTTAGAGAGGAATAAACAGTTTTGTATTCATAAATGCGTGCTGTTGTTTTCGTAGTAAACCCCTCGTCTTCGTTAATGGTTCATCACCCAACGCATATGCACATGTCAAGTATCGTGTGTAGTAGCTTTGTCGCGATCCTGCGTATGAGCACCGAGGCTAATGTTGCCGATATAAACATGCTTGTATACGGTAGCCAAGTCCCGGTGCGGCGGGGTTGTGACAATCGTATGATTAGCATGTGACAACTATGCATTTGTCTCACCTAGCATGCGCTATCTTTGGCAGAATATAGTACGAGTGCCAGTACCACAGAATGATATGAAGCACGCACGTGTATTGTAACACTTGCCTAAATAAGATAAAAGCGGCGTAACAACCACCGTAACAACCACCACTGACCATAGCGTAACACAGCGTACACGCCGTGGGAGGTTAAACGTCGTCGGACCAAATATCTGCATGTATTTAAAAGCAACATGCGACGCGAGCTGTCGCCCGGGGACAGCACTCGGAGCGTCGCGCATGAACATGCACGGGGAGAAGAGGAGCATACAATGGGTGGAAGGGCTATGCATATAGCAGCGCACAACTACAGATTACGTAGCGGGGCGCAATGCAGACTAAGCAAAAGTGCGACGTCTCAGAGGGTTCAACTCCACCTTGCTCCACGGCACGCTACGCCACAACCCCTTGTTGTGTTTTCTTCCAGCTACCAATGACCAACTATCACGGTCGAAAAGGAGAACAACCTTCCGGAGGGGGACCACACATCTCCAAGTGACGGGGCTCTATTCAAACCCAAGAGAGGGGCAGCGGCAGGTACGCTGACCCAACCACCAGCCCCGGCAACGGGGAACTGCCCAGTTATTACGGGAGGGGATAAAGCGCCGGAGACGTACACCACGGGCATGGCCACTTCGGCCACCACGATCCCCGCGAGCGTCGATCAAGTGTACACGTAGCGGGCCATAGCCCAATAGGTCCTCGTCCCCCGTCACGACTCGTGCAGACGGGCGGCACTGCGTACCGACCGAAATTTCAGCGGCGTATAGCACTCGGAAACGGCCAATGGGGCCGTCCCGTAACATTTCAGCTCCCAACCCCCACGCGCTCGGGCGGCGGGCTCACCTTACGAGCCACACGGCCCGTTCCACCCCAGACCGCGAGCACTACAAGCAGAGGTTAGGCAAGGGAAGTATTCCCACCACGATGACGCCCGGTACCACGCGTCAAGGCCATTAGAGCGAGCGTTGCCACACAGATGGCACTAGGTGTAACGCTCGCCGCCTGCGCCGTCATTTTTGTACATTACAGTTTCATTCCCGATACACCGGCACTCCCCGCCGCAGCTATACAGTCGCGACATGACATGCCGCCTACTGGTCACATGCTCAGAAATAGCTATATTCCGACCGGTCTCCCCACGAGTCGAGAGGTCCACTCGGTATGGGAGCGTAGCAGACGACTACAACTACATGTTAAGTCGGCCACATGTCAGCTCCCACCGCGAGAGACAATACAATAACAATAACAAAAGGCTCAAAATACTCAAAGGTTCATAGAGTGACAGAGTTCACGAATTCAAAGGTTCAAAAAGCTCAAACGATCAAATAAGATTCATAGAATAAAAGAGCCAAAGCCCAGCAAAGGTTTAAAAAGCTCACATGATTAAAACGGATCAGAGACCTTTCAACATGTATTCGAAGGTTTCAAAATCCAGATAATTTCAGAGGATTCCACAACATCCCACTGATGACATAACTATTTCGTCCCAGTGATGACAAACCTATTTCGTCCCACTAATGACATACCGTTTTCGTCCCACTGATGACACGACGATTTCGTCCCGTTGATGCCAAAAACATCCAAGACTTTTGATAAGACTCCAAGCCACCAAGAACAACAAACGAGTCACAGACTCAATAACACCATGCAACCAGTTATTAAACCCTTTCTTAACATAGCGCTGGCGGCTGAAAATACTTGAAAAGGCCACATGGTTAAAAGCAAGTAAGGTTAAAACATTCAAAGGCCCAAAGGCTCACAAATCTCAAAGGATATCAAAGAATCACAGAATAAAACAACCAAAACCCAAAGGGTTAATTGCTCAAAGGATATACTGACCATAATCTCACAAATGCTCAAAGGTTCAAACAATCCAGATCAATTCATTACAGGATTCAAAAACATAACATATCCATGCTATCAAAAATTGACTTCTAGACTCAAGAACACACTGCGATCACACGAATAACACCAGATCACCTCAACATAAAAGTCCCACATATACATAGCATTAAAATCTTTGATTGTACCCATTACCACCAGTCCGCCCATCGCGATGAGCACATAAAAAATACCGCATGATTAATTGAACATACAGTAGCAACCTATAAAACTCCACGACATATAAACATATTACATCGGAAACGCATATATAAAGTCTCTCTTCTCGCTGTCTTTTTCTCTACTCCATGCAATAACACACATACTACATATAGCATTGCACATACATGATATCATATACATGCACCCGACTGCATGGTCACACACGGGGCTGGGACATGATTCGAGCGTCAACGGTACACGCCGGGGCACTGCAAATTGTCCCGGCTTTTGGTACAAGATACTCAGTTGAACCCTGTGCATGTTATTAGGGTTTCGACCCTTTCGCATATACTTGCATAAAGTACATGCGCACCTGATGGCGGCGGGTCCGGGCCGGGGCACATGTAGTCGTCGCTTTAATAGTAAGTCGGCCGGCGCAGAGTGCGGGAGGTTGTCTGCCTTTCCCACCTAGTCCAGCCGCATTTGTTCAAGTATGATCGATCCCGTTGGAGGGGAGGGCGGCGGGGGCAGTATGGGCGTGCCTTGCAGGCTATGGACGACCTAGTTGCTGGATGAGCGGGCGAAGCCCGTCATTGTCGCGAATGAGGGGACGTTCGGTAGAAAAGAGGTTGTCGCGCTGACAATGGGTTATATCGGGTCTGTGGTCGGGCATCCCACCTCCTCGCGTGGTGCAGCCTCGTTCGACCATGCGCCTCCAGGAGAGTCGTTAACGGGGTCTCTGATGCAGCCCCACGCGCCTTTAGCCCAAGTACTGGCGTCTGAAGTGGGTGCCGCAGGCCGCCAGGGTCAGCAAGGCAATGTGCAACTAGACCAACAAGTCGTTAGAGGGGATGGGGCCGTCGAACGAAGACCCCGCCTAAGGCTCAGCCACAACCACATGCTATAGAGCATAGGCTTCTTAGTTGCCGAAGACGGCCACACCGAATATGCCGACTACGAAGCTGTCAAGGCGGCAAAATGTGGCCTCCCGACTAAATGGCGGTACCCGCATACCTCATGGGATACAAAGGTGCGCACCCCCCTACCCGCCCGCCCGCCTTCCTACACATTGTAGCCTTCCCGCTTTGCATTTCGCAGGCTCGAAACCAACGTAAGTGTGTTTTGCAAGTATACCAGTGCCGGCATCATGTACCGCGTGTCCGGCTCACACGCGCGTGGTTGTAGTCAACAATGCCACGGGCAAGTGAGAGTTGCACTTCAGCAACCACGTTCACACGCGCTTCTCGACATTCACACACGCGCGCTCCGCAGCATCGGCAGCTGCTGAGCTGGCAAGAAAGCGGGGCATGCCGAGCTCTCACGAGATAGGAGGGGCCGTAGCACAGCGTTCATGAAACCCGATATCGCGCTTTCCTCGTACACGCTATCTATCTCTAACTACCTCTATGGGGAACACATAGTGTAACCACAGCTCAAGGAACGGCCGACCTCTTTCGTTTCCAGCCGCGCCTCCTTCCATCACGCGAGCGACACACTGTCTGTCCCCTACGAACGAGTCGCAGCTGGCCTCGAAGGAGGCGCTACTAGTCGCCACGGTGGGTGGCCTTGCTGCGATATAATGCTGTCTTGGGCTTTTACATTGTTACGGCGTCGGTGCTAATTATGTCGTCGCCATCGCACGAGAGCCCCCTAATGCACAAGCTGGCACGAGCTACACACCCCTTGCCCCCGGTGCGGCCGTTTCGCCGCCGGCCTCGAAAGAAGTGCTACCAGTCGCCAAGATGGGTGGCCTATCTTGCTGCGATATAATTCCATCTCGGGCTTTTACACTATTACGGCTTGCTAATTATGTCGCCATCGCAATATCGCACGTTCGACCCACAGCCTCCGACTGCACAAGCTAGCATGAGCGACGCACACCCTCGCCCCGCTGCCGATGAGTCACAGCCGGCCTCGAGAAAGGCGCCACCAATGGTCAAGGTGGGTACGGGTAGCCTTGCTGCGATATAATGCTATCGTGGCCTTTTTAGATTTTTAACGGCGTGCTAATAATGTCGCCATCGCAAGTTCCACACAGAGTCCATGAATGTAAACGTTGGCACGAGCGACGCACACCTGCCCCCGTTGTCGACAAGTCGCAGCTGGCCTCGAAGAAGACGTTCCCAGTCCCGAAGTTGGATGGCCTTGCTTGCTGCGATATAATAGTGCTGTGTTTGGCTTTTACATTCTTACGGCGTGCTGATTTGTCGCCATCGCGCGATATTCCACCGACAGCCCCCGACTGCAAATGCTGGCACGAGCGACGCACACCTGCCCCCTGTGCGGCCAAGTCGCAACCGTCCTCGAAAGAGGCGACGCCAATCGTCAAGGCGGGTGGCCTTGCTGCTATATAATTTTATTGTGCGCTTTGTATTCTCATGGCTTGCTAATCTTATCGCCATGTGGTACATGACCCACCTTCTCCGAAGGCAGATACTACGGCGCCGCCTCCGCCGTGGCGCTAGCATGGCTGCAGAGCTGCTCGCAAAAACAAATAAGCAGAAGGTGCGTTTTTGCTATATGTCAGCGCCCTATGTTTATATGTTTTAAGCCGATATCCTGAAATATGGGCGCTTTGCTAGGGCATTACGGATGGCGAAAGGCAGCCGTTCAAGCATAACCTGGCATTCGTGCGTGCTCGGAAACAACGTCGTCTCACGACTGCAACCGAGGCCGAGGCTGAGACCGAGGTGGACTTTCAGCCTCGGCCGAAGCGTAGGGCGAGTCAAGCCAGCGAGGAGCCGCCGACGTGGAGCCTTCGTGCGCGACCATCGAGCATAGCGGCTGAAAGGCGAGCCCTAGCGGTGCCGACTGCCTTCCTCTAACTCCGATGTGCCTCGTGGATCATGGACTCTGAAAGTGATGATGCCTGCTTCACCGCGTTGGGGGCGTATAGGCGTACGCAATCGTTACCCGGCTGAACCTATCCAAGCTGAGTGCCCGTCGACGGCCAGCAACCCCAGCCCCGCGCCAGAACCCGTTTCAATTAAAGCAGCGCCAGTTGCCACACTACAGGACCTTGTGACTACGTCAAGTGCGCATGCGTTGATGCCGCTAGGGGCCGCACATTCGCGCTTTCCCTTGAGGCCTGTCAAGCTCGTCGACTACACCTCCACGACGGTAGAAGACTACACCTCGGATGTCTGCTACGGCTTCTCCTATCCTGCGAGAGGTCGACATGTTCCGCTTCCTTGCCAACTCAGTTTTTGCTTGTGCTGCGGAGCGCATGTGCGTGAATGTCGAGTAGCGCATGTGTGTGAACGTCGTTGCTGAAGTGCAACTCGCACTTGCCCGTAATTTGGTTGACAACCGCGCGCGAGCGAGCCGGACACGCTACATGCTGCCGGCACTAGTACACACACCTGCAAAACACACTTGCGTTGGTTTCTAGCCCACTGATTGCAAAGCGGGAAGGCTACAATAGTAGGAAGGCGGGCGGGCGAGTAGGAGGGGGGTAGTGGGCACCTTAGTATCCCCTGAGGCATGCAGGTACCGCCAAATAGTCGGGAGGCTAGATATTGCCGCCTTGGCAGCTTCGTAGTCGGCATATTCGGTGTGGCCGTCTTCGGCAAGAAGCCAGTTCCCGATAGCAGGTGGTTCTGGCTGCGCCTTAGGCAAGGTGTTCGACGGCCCTTATCCCCTCAAATTACTCGCTGGTCGAGTTGCACGCTTCCTTGCTGACCGTGGCTGTCTTCGGCAGCCACTTCCGACGCCACTACTTCGGCTACACGCGCGCGGGGCTGCATCAAAGGACCCCTTAACGACTCTCCTAGAGGCGCGCAGGGTCGAATAGGGCTGCACCACACGAGGAGGTGGAATGCCCAACCACAGACCCAATATTATAACTCAGTGTCATCGCGACAACCTCTTGCCTACCGAACGTCCTATCATTCGCGACAACGACGACTTCGCCCGCTCCATTGCAGCGGCTAGGTCATCCATAGCCCGCAAAGCAACGCCCATTCTGCCCCCGTTACCCTCCCCTAGTGGGGTCGATCATATTGGACCAAGATCGGTTGGACTAGGGGCGAAAAGCAGACAACTGCCCGCACTCGACGCATCGAGCGGCTGGATAGCGACAACTACTGGTGCCCCGCCCCGCCGCAAATAGGTGCGCCGGTACTTTCTGCAAGTATATGCGAACTGGTTGAAATCCTAAAAACCTGCACATGGTGAAATGCTCGAATTTTGTACCGAAAATTTACAGCCCGGGACAATTTACAGCCCGGCGGCCTGTACCGTTTACGCTCGAATCATGTCCCGTTCCCGGCAACCAGAAAACCGCATCGACCGCCGGCCTGGGACATTCGGGCCATCTGGCTCGACTTTTCACGGTCAAGACCGCCAATTCTCTCACGCACGGACCGCTGCGTCCGCAGCATCTCCTCGCACGGCTGCCCCTCCCAGTGGCTCTGAGATGCCGGCGACCCCTTGGGACGAGTTCGGTATAAATCAAGATGACCCTTAAGAGTGTTCCCTTTTGAATGACCTTCGCAATTGTGCTCGTAATACTGCCGCCGAGAGCAATGGCTCCGGCTATGCCTATACATGGCGCCGTTTCTTAAATGGTGCACCCCCCTCTCGATTGGTTCCCATGAACCCTCTGCCGGCAGGTGATGAGAAGGTGGCTCTCTATTTGCAGTTCATTGCTAATTCAGCTGATTCTTACTCGATTGTAAACCCGGCTTCCGCTGCGATTGCGTTTCACCAACGTATCAATCCTTGCAATCATCTTCCTACTATCTCTCCGTAGGCTGCTATGGTTCGAGAGGCGGCTAAGCGCTCTATCGCCTCAAAGTTTCTAGCCGCAAAGAAACTTTCCTTTGGCAGGATGTCCTAGCGTTTGCGTCTGCATATGCGCTGGAAAGTGATGCTTATTGCCACTTGGCGGTTACATATCTTTGCGTCCTCTGTTTCGGCGCAATGTTCCGGTTCGAGTGCGCGTCGGACATGAGACACACCGATGTGGTTTTCGCCCCGAGCGATAAATTTGCGACGATTACCGTTCGCAAAAACAAAGGCGGATCAGTACCGTCAAGGGACATGGGTTGTGATTTCTGAGATTCCCGACTCTATTTGTCTTGTTCGACTGCTGCGGCGGTTGATGAATTTGACTCGGCCTGCTGGTAGGCAAGCTCATGTCCGTCCTATCTTTCAGTGTTTTGTGGGAAATTTTGTCCGGTCTTTCCCAGGTGATACGGTTCCCAATGGCAAATCTATTCTGTTTGCCTAGTACACTTTTGGGTACTTGTTGCGATGGATGGGCTCTAATATGGACGTTACCGCTAAGCAGTTCCTAGCTATTTACGGATCTCACTCTTGCCGTAGTGGCGGTGCTAATGCCGTTGCTAATGCCGGGATTGCCCGGGAAGACTGGGTCAACACATGGACTCCATTAGTGTTTCGTGCCGAGTCACGTATATGAAGAGTAGTGAGAAGAAACCGTTGTCACTCTTATTTGTCACGCGCAATCATGCCCGTCTCGAGTTCCGGTCCCGTGGACGAGCGCTTGAACGTTCATGAAACGCCGACTACACGTGTGCCTTGCAAGGCTCCCCTGCCGGTATTTGAACCGGACGAGTATACAGTTCATGAGGTGGACGGCCGCCCAGAGAGTTTCTTACTTGGTATGTTCCCGAGCAGGCGGAGGAGGATGAGTCATGATTTTGGCTATGCCCGATGAATTAGTAGTGTGAATTGTAGTTATTATTGAAGTTCTCTGTCCCTTGCGGATGTTCTTGACTTTAACTACTTAACACTAGCTCCGCCGATCTTGCGAACACTCGGTTGCACACTGAGGCTACGGACTAATGTTGCCTCAGGGTATATACCGCCCATGCATTTGCGGGCGGGCACGGCTCGGAAAACTGAGCGTTTTCAACTGCCGTGGATGTAGCTGTACGCATCATGCGGAGTACAGCTAGAGACCGGCATTTGAAAATGCCGGTTTTCCGTGCCTTAGCCCGTTGCATACATAATGCGGCGGCTGTTAGTATGATTGCTCATCCTCTCGCCGTGCTTACCGGCGCTCTGACTTCCCACCCACCTCCCTTGGAGCTTTATTTGAATTTTCGTCTTGAGTTACTGTGAGTTTGTGCTTTGTTTTGTGCACTGTGGTGCGGGTATTGTGGTACTAGTTATAGGATTTCATGCGTATTGTGCCTTTTGGTTGAAATGATGTTGCTAGACGAGAAAAGCGCAATATTATAGCGTAAACGGCACATGCCACTATACTTCACTATTGACTCACTGAAAATTGGACAATTTACTAGCTCGCGCGCCAAACAATGTACTACATACATACATATATATATATATATATATAGCGCGAAGTACTGTACTCTCGATCGCTGTCGCCGCCGCCACAACTTATCCCGCCCACTCGAGTTGGGGGGGGGGGGGGGGGGGGGGGGTACTACTACCTTTCCACCACCGCCAAGGCCGCCCCGGAACCCAAACCGTCATGTGGCCCAACAGCCGTTCATAGGAAAGGATCCCACGCGACACTGGCCTGCGGGATCTTAACTTTCACAAATGGCGGAGACGCCCGGATCTGTGACGGGAATGGACTCCGCCTACCTTCGGCGTAGGTCTGCACGGCTAGTGAGTGGGGATGCTGCCGCGTCTTACGTGCTTACGTCCCTATGCCTTACCTGCCCTACTTCCTATCGAGAGTTGCAGCTCACGCCCTTACTTACTGCCGTGCAGGCTGGGGTAGGCCCCATCCCGCTGGAGGTGCCTAACACAGCCCCCCCCCCCCCCCCCCCCCCCCCGCACGCGATAACCCTCACCGGAGTCCACCCGCCGGCCCGCCCGACCCTCTCGGCCAAGGGCTGTGTCTGCTTGACCTGCTCGCACCCGACGCTCTCGTCGCGTGGCGTGCCTGGCCGTTGGACCTAGCCAGACCGACACGCAGTCAGTGGCGGGTCATGGTCAGGGCCCGCCATGAGCAGAAAGGTTGCCGAGCAGCTTGGCTGCAGCTGGCGATGGAGCCGAGGGCTGGCCTACGCCTGGCGATAGCAACGCTGGCGAGAGCGGCGGGCATGTAGCCGGCGCGTCGACATGCGCCCGCACTAGGCGCGCGGGGGTGAGGGCGTACCGGATACCACAGGCTCGGAGGCTAAAGGCGAGACATCCATGCGCACGGTAAGACCTGTCGAATACACGGGATGTGGGGGCGAGGGAGGGGCATGGTTGTTCATGAATTAACACTCTTCCATTCTATCTGCCCCGCCACAGGTTCCAACAAAGGACGACGCGGGACCCAATACCCCTAGGGCTGCGCAAAGTATTTTTGCGCCCGTGGCAGTGCGCCCCACCTTCAGTCGGCGCTTACGAACAACTCGCCGTCATGCCACATGTAGAGCTTTAGTCCACGCCTATCGGGATTTAAGAAGTCGTTAGCGCCATGAATGTAGTGCGAGAATTCCTGCTGCAATCCGGAGTTGAAGTCCTCGTACATCTCTGTGTGTTGTGCGCCTTGATGCTTGCATAGGTCGGGGAAGCCCTCCTCGAGCCTGGTGTCATTCGGCCGGGGACGTTTGCCAAACTGTTCGTCGCATTTGCTTGCGCGGTGCCAGCTCTCCTGCGAGTTGGTAGACGCAGGAACACCTGCTACACCTAGGGCGCAATTGATCCATGTCTGGATACTGCCTAAGTACTCGTTTTCGAGCCAGCGCGCCGCCCGTCTCTCACCAACTCGACGCCACTCCGCCATCAAAACCTCGGCGACGGCTTCAGCTTGCTCGCGTGTACTGCTTTCGTAGATCGTGGTGATAGTCTCTAGACACAACGACTTGTTGCGTTCGTGAGTGAGGACAAGGTAGCTGCGGCCATCCTCCTTCAACCTAGTGCCCCTTGTTTTAATCTTCCGGAAGAGGTGGTGGTAGCAGGTCACAGCCTGTGGCGGCGGTCATAACAAACGTTCATTTAGAATCAGCGGTCCGCCCCGATTCCAACTACCAAACAAAGATGTAGACGGGTTTCACCTTGGCCGCGTGGAACATCGTCCTAATTGCCAAAACCACTCCAGAGCCCTTGTCGGAGACAACTAACTGCACTAGGGTCGAGGGCGACGCCAAAAAGCCCGCGACAGGTTGACGAGAGACCCCGAAAGAGGGTCAGAAAGGCAGGCGTAGTCTCTGAGCGAGCGAAGCAAAACGCAATTGGCAAGAACGTGTTGACGAGTTTCCGGTGGAAGCTGGATTTTCTGATCGTAGTCGTGCCGACTGTCAGAAGGACCCACTTGTCGAACGACACCTTGTGCGTGCCGTCAGTCATAAGGTGCAAGGGCAGTCCAGAAAGCAAAGCCATCCGAAGCGTGCTCAAGAGCTCGAGTGAAGAAAACGCCACAGCACTCGACTCCTCATCTACTCCGTCTCGGAGCACAACCAAGTCAGTTTCTGACACGGTATCCAATGCAGTCCCTGATGGCAATGCCTTTGACTCGGCCCACTCGCGCATATCGTGAAAAGATGTGAGCTGAAACTCTCCTTTGCCGAGCTTGATGAGATACTTTTTCCACCGCTGTAGCTGAGTCAGGAGCTGGGGCCGCATGCCATCCAAGACACCGGCAGCGCGTATGGTCGAGCGTGGTACATGATCTAACGCATTCTTTGGCGACATTCCCCGAAGCAGGAGCGGCTGCAGTATGCCGCGAAGTGATTGAGGTACACCCTCCCCACCACGGATCTCGACAAGTGTGGTCGTGTGAACATCGCTGCTGAACTGCAACTCCCGCTTGTCGGTTTGCTTGTTGACAACCGCGCGCATTCGAGCCGGGCACGCTACATGCTACCGGCACTGGTACACTTGTAAACAAACATAGTTCCGTTGGTTCAAGCGCAAGTGATTGCTACCTGCACGCGGAAATTATTTGACGAGGGGCAGCATACCTTTGTAGCCGCCGAGGCATACAAGAATCGCCATTTAGTAGGGAGGCCTGAGATTACCGACTTGACCGCTTTGTAGTCGGCATATTCAGAGTGGCCGTCTTCTGCAGGAAGCCAGTGACCGATATGGTGTGGTTGTACCTCAGCCCCAGCGGGGGTGGTCCGTGGGGCCCCTGCAATTGCCGTGTCGGAATGCTTAGCGCTGCCTTGCATACCGGGGCTGCCTGTGGCACCCTCTTCAGACGCCACTACTTCGACCAAAGACGACGGGGGGCGCTGGCCACCCCCCCTTAACGACTCTTCTAAGGCCGCAACATCACGCAAGGCTGCCCCACGCGAGGAGACGGGCCGCCCGACGGCAGACCCGATACAACTTGTTGCCATCGCGAGAAGAACTTCCCTATATACCGAACGTTCCCTCATGCGCTTGAAGGAGTTCCTCCGCCTCCCCAAGTGCAGCGCAAAGTTCGTGTATAGCCCGCAAGGGGGAACCCATACTGACCCCACAGCCCTACTTCCTACTTGTTTCAGAGAGAACGGTTAGACAAGTGTGGGAGGCGGAGAACTGCCTCGACTTCGCGGCAACCTACCTACCTACCTTCGGAGAACCTGCCTCGACCCGCCGCCTTTGCCTGTCCCGCCGCCACCAGGTGATCATGTACTTTGCGCCAGTATACGCGAACCCTAAAAACCTGCACAGGATTTAAAGCTATGATATTGTCCCAAAAAAAAGGCTAATAGTGAGGCATAGTGGCCTGTACCGTTTACGCTATGATCTTGTCCCAATCCCTTGCTAGACGACCGTTGGCCTGGAGATGAGATATATGATTACATAGGCAGTGGTTACCTGGCTTTTTCATTTGCTGCAACGAACACCCCTGTGCCTACCGACCTTTACGAGTTGCACGCTGAGGCTATGTACTAGTGGTGTCTCAGTGTCTGCCGCCCGTTTGCGGGCGGGCAAGGCTGGGAACACCCGCGTGTGACGACCGGTTTCCAGGCAAATCGACTCCTAAAGCATGTAAGAGGGCCTGCACACTTCATTATTGGCAAAATTCGACTCTATTTCGATGTACCTCCGCGGCGGCTGGGCGGCTATAGGGTAATCCTTACAGCTCATCGCGCCCGTGGACTGCTGCGGCATCAGCGGCGGGCGGAGATCAACGCGCGAGCTGAACTGTTGATGGCGTCATCGCTCGATACAAGGGTTCGTTAACGTTGTCGGCGCCCAACAACCCTAAAAGCTTTTGAGCACCTCAACGCGTCGTTGCGCTGTACCGTGCCCGTCTCAGAGGCTAACCCCTGTAGCCGCAGAATCGAACTACCTCCGTGACAAAGCCACCATGGCAGCCATCGCTCGTATCCCAGTCGCAGGACCCCTCAGCCGCCCGGCACCTGGTCCCCGGTCCAGGCCACCCCGCGTGTCGCGCCTGACCTGCTCCGCCTCAGCTTCCGAGAAGGCTCAAATCGCAGTGCTCGGCGCCAGCGGATATACCGGTGCCGAGGTTATGCGGCTCATGCACCTTCATCCCTCCTGCGATGTGGTCGCTCTGACAGGCGAGAGCAATGCCGGAAAGGTGGGCATTGACCTCCTCCACTAATTCCAGAGGACTCGTCGAGCATACCGCGCGTAGCTGCGCGAGCTGTACCCGACCTTTTGGCTTCCATAGTCGCCTCACGGCGTGCGAGCCGCCTCTATCGTGTGTGCCTGGACTTACTGGCTGATATTAACATCTCGCTGCAGGATTTTTCTGAAGTATTCCCTCATCTGGGAGTTTCGACTGAGGTGAGGCACAGCGCTGCAAACCATCTGGAGACTCTGAAGTCCAAACTTCCCCAGCAGCTGTGTTAATAGTATACTGTCGCCGATGCCAGCACATTGCATTGCAATTGCGCACATGTGTGCTATTTGCATGCTACTCGCGCAGGAACGAAAACTTAGTTAATGCCACTTGCGTTGCCTTGCAGGTGAAGAAGCTAGTGAAGATTGCGGATGTAGACTGGTCCAATGTTGATGCCGCGTTCTGCTGCTTGCCACATGCTACTACCCAGGATGTCATCGCATCGCTACCAGCTGATATCAAGGTGGATTTTGCTGAGATGACTATATCTGCTAGTTTATGTATACCTCCACAACCCTCGCCTTCCTGACTGTGCTGATATTATTGGGCAGGTGGTGGACCTCTCCGCGGATTTCCGCCTTCGAAGTGTAGATTCCTATGCGCAGTGGTATGGCGGCGCCCACAAGGCACCTGAGCTGCAGGCTGAGGCCGTATATGGTCTGACAGAGATTTATCGTGAACAGGTACGCACATTCCTCCTTTTACCTTTAGAACCGGCAAGAATGCACGTTGCATGTCCATGCCTAATGAGTAATCCATTGTTGATATTCTGTGCGGTGAGCAGGTTAAAGGCGCGAGGCTGGTTGCCAACCCGGGCTGCTATCCCACTTGCGCTCAGCTTCCCCTAATTCCTCTTCTTCAGAAGGGGCTCATTAAAGGAGAGGATATCATCATTGATGCTAAGTCTGGATCTTCCGGTGCTGGCCGTGCCGCAAAGGTAGTGCATCACCAAAGATGATATTCTACAAACGTGAGAAACTGCGTATGCGAAGTGCCTCACACATCCCTGCTCCTGTGTGACTCAGGTTGGCTCGCTGTACCCAGAGGTAACAGAGGGCCTGCATGCCTATGGCGTAGCCAGCCATCGCCACATGCCAGAAATTGAACAGGGCTTGTCCGAAGCTGCTGGTTCAGATGTGAAGGTAGTACCTCGCCCATTTGAGAATGATTGCACATTCATCCCACACACGCTGTATGGCTGTTTCTAGTAGCAATGACTAGTCCTCGCTCTAATGTACCCACCTGACAGTCTTAAATCAGATTAACAACAACTTTCTGCTGCTACCCAATTGCTCCACAGGTCAGCTTCACACCACACCTCATGCCCATGAGCCGCGGCATGCTGTGCACAATTTATGCAAAGACCGCAGACGGTGTGGATGGTGCGCAGTGCCGCCAGGCTTTGGCGGACTTCTACAAGGACGAGTATTTTGTCAGTGTATGTGCCATGCCATCCATCCACCTGCTATGTGCAAGCTGCTGCCTCACACAAGTTCCTTGCCTCTGTCCCTTCCCTTCCATGTTCACAGCATCCGCCATGGTGCGGAGCGCTGAGAGCTGATGTAGACTCACAATTTTTTCGGTCCCATGTGGTTGTCAATGCAGGTGATGCCTTCTGGTACCCCTCAGACGCGCCATGTCCGCGGCTCAAACTTCAATGTCATTGGAGTATCCGATGATGCACTCCCAGGACGTGTGATCATCATATCTGTGATCGACAACCTTGTGAAGGGTGCATCCGGACAGGCTCTACAAAACATGAACCTGGTGCTGGGCCTTCCTGAGACAACTGGCATCGAGCAGCTGCCCATGTTCCCATAGGCGCAGAGAGTTGAGTTCATTCTAGCTGTAATGGCAATTCACTAGCAATCTGGGCTGAGAGCGTGCACATATTCTGGAGTAACGGCGCAGGGTACCGTGTGACACTGCCCGCAGCGATAACCATTTGCATGAATAACAGGCAGTATTCCTTACATTATGTCACACTTTGATGGCTTCCCTTTCTTATCCATACAATCTGTGCCAACGGGAATTCCTGCAATAACCTGCTGCTGCTGCTGTCGCCCTTCGGAATTCGACGCACTGCCAGTGCGTTTGCCACCAACATGCCCACTTTGTGCGGCAAGATGTGCACTTGCAGACGCAGTATCTCCTTCCGCCCTTGATCCATCTGCAACTTCCGCTTCAAAACCATGAGAAATGCCTGCAGGAGGTTGGCCGGGCTTTGATACTGTCTCCAGGTCGTTCTGCGTGATGACAACACCGGCCAGATCCGCCGCAACTCGCAGAAAACTCGCAGCAACGCCATCCCCAGTTTTTGCAGATACAGAGAAACTAATGGCGGTCGAGTGGTTTTGGTGTTGGGGGGGGGGGGGGGGGGGGAGGGGACAAAATACGCGGTTTGCCCCAGTGGACCAGGTTGACGAGCACATCGACATGTCAGGTCGGCCCAGGATCGGGAAGGGTAGAGAGGGGGAGGGGGGAGCACAGCAAGACGTCAGGTGCACAAATCCTGCAAATTGATGCGGACTACAGGTCATGCACTCATGGAGCAGTCATGCGCCCAGTCAACGATCATTGCCTACCTGGATAAGTTGTTCGCGTCCGCAAAATCATGATGCTTACGAGTGCTGACCGAGCGCATGTGCTTCAGATCCATTTTATTTGCAACTAGTCCAATCTGGTACACCCAAGCATCATTTCACGTGGAGAAATCTACAATTCACACTCAGCATTGAGATATCACACATGAAGACCACTTACATGGGGCATGTGGTCGGGTCCGAATGTGTCTTTCACAATCATTAGCCAATCCTCCAAGTTTGCAAAGCTCTACAGCCACAACATAGCAGTACTTCAGAGTTATCGACTTGTTACAAACCCACTCATGCAGTAAAGAATGCAGTCATTGACCGCGCTCCAACACCGCAATGTAGTCCACCTGGTAGTTTGTGATGTCATACACCAGCAGCACCGCCTGAGCGCCAAAGATGTAATTACGTATCATCTTGCCGCCAATTGTCTGCCCCCCAATATCCCACAGCTGTGCGCACGGGCCACAGCATGGCATCAGATGCTCACTTAATCTTGCCTCTGGTCAACAGGCTACACCAGGTGTGGAATCGAACGCACCACATTGCACTCATTCATCAAATAGTGAGAGACCCTGCTCTGTACCTGAATTCCAACGTGCAAGTCGCCTGGTATCGTCATGTGCTTCAGGAAGAAGTCAACTCCGATTGTCTGTTTGTAGCTGCGGCCCCACCCCAAAGCCAAAGGCGCAAGAAATCAAGAATCCGGTAGGATGGTGGAATTCGAGGCACGCTTGCCCTGGTGACATAGATAGTTACCTCTTTCGGCAGAAGTCCCCGGTAAACCGCATGGCTAGCGAAGTTTTGCCAACAGCGCCGTCCCCGAGCACGATGACCTTATATTGCAACTGCTCAGGCTCGTCGTCACTATCATCACTATTAATGATGGAAACCATCCTGAATGACCGCATGCACCAGTTCAAACCTACAGTCAGTATACTGCTTTCCTCCCTGTCAACAGCGGGCATCGTTGTAAGGCATTTGTTTATCCGACATGTAAGCAGTGAGAGCATTTGATGCAGTCGCTCTGCACTGCACATTTGCACATGCGCCCAGGGCTGTCGCTAGGACGAGAGAATCCACAGATGCCAGCACATACGAGTATTCCCCCCCCCCCCCCCCCCCCCCGCGCGCCTCGCTCGCTCTTCGGGGGTTGGAACTGAAGACATCAGTCACGTGCGCCTTTCGTTTGTGGGCAGGGCTGCTATATGCTCAAGCTCGTATGTGCTGCCAGTTGGAGGACCCAGGGAGAGCAAGGCGGACAAATACCTTACTTGCAAAGTACCCCCCCCCACCCCCCCCCCCCTCCACAGGCGAGGCAGGGCGGAAGGTTTTACATCAACCGGAGCTTGCAAGGCGCGCTGTATTGCGCGAAGTCTGCAGCGGTTCCACCGGAATATGGACACGCCATCCGTCCGCCAGCCTCACGGGCGGCCGGCGGTGGATAAATCCTTATTCCTAACCGGCGAGCATGCCGCGCAGCGCCTCGCCCGAGGGGGCGGCGCGGTTGTAGTAGTTTATAATTCGCACATCGTGACATCGCTAGCATGCATGTATCGGTTGCCACATTATCATTTTTTCCCGCCCCCGGGACAGGACTGGCACCAGTGAAACCCTTGCAGCGTCTCTACGACGGCCGTTTAGGCAGCAATCCAGTTACGGAAAGCCCTGGGTAGGCGACGCTCCGTTATAGTCATCAAGCAAATTGCCGAAGCATTCTGCAAGACTACTTGGAGGCCAGTGACGGAATTTCCAACACTGTTGGATCACCGTCTAAAACACTGCCATCAAAATACCCGGCACTGACCACGAAAGGTCCGCCCTACCCGTTTGGGCGTCGGCCCATTCGAGTAATGCGAGTTGGGGCAAGCCCCAACCCGCGGAGCAAAGCATTTCGGGAGTGCGATACATGTGCAACAAAAAAGGCAATGTGAGGGAGGGCCCGACGCCATAGCTGGAAAAATTTCCCATTCCCAATAAAATATAGGGCGCCGTGAAGGGAGGGGGGGACCCCGCCCAAAATAAAGGCAGTTAAGTCCTCAGGCGTTGACGCACTAACCTGACTACTAATAAAATCCCCGAACTCCGGAACTAACAACCCAAAATTATGACGGTGATACCCCCACCGCGGGCGGGCACTCCACCAACATATGTTCGATAGTCTCAGATTCACCTCCGCCACATGCAAGGCAGTGTTCAAGGAACCGCTCAGGCATGGCATGAATCCGGGCCAATCGGCGGGCGGTGGGAAATACTCGGGTGCGTAATTGTATCATAATGTGCAACCCGGCCACAACCCCCGCGGGGACACCCACACCGTACTGTGGCAACGGGTTTGACGCATAGGACGCCTGGACATATATACCCCATGTGTTATTGCGTGCTAACGATACCGACGATTCGTAACGCGCCCACACTGATGCCTTTACTAGTTTAGCGGCATCGCTCGCGGCTAGTGACCTCCACTCAAGTGGAAGGTGCGCCCCCTCAGCTAGCCCTACGTTCGCCCTAGCTAGTCGATCTAACCACCGCACAGTCCCCGACGTCCACGTGTTAGGGCGCGCCCGACTTGGCTGATCTACTAAATGGGTTATACATGTATTCAAGTCGGATGCTTTAAGGAACGCCCGAGCCCGTGCCGCAGCGGCCGTAGCCTCTATGGGCGCAATATCCTATTCCCGCATCATCGGTGCAGTGGCCACCCCAGGGGAGTTTTTACCTACCCCAATGAGGCAACGCAAGCACTGATTGAGTACAGTTTGTAATTTATTTGCGCCGCTAGTTCTATCCATGCCCCATACTTCACACCCATAAGTTAAAACCGGCAGTACACAGGTTTTAAAAACCGACACACGCACATTATCATTACATGAAGTAACTTGACAGTTGAATCAGCGATGCGTCGATTTTTCAGAAAATTTTAAAGGAACGGGTTCTGTATCACTGGCCTACAGTTCCATGAATTGCATTGCCAGCGCTTTTAACACGTAGCGACTAAGAGCGTTTCCACTTCTAGCGCTTTGAAGTACCAGAGTTTTTCTTTTCCATTACCAGCAGCGAGTAGCGAGTACCGCCAGTACCGGTACCAGCAGTTCTGGGGAACTGCCCTTGTTGTAATTCACACCAGTACCAGCTGACCAGCAGTACCAGCAGCGAGTAGCGAGTACCAGTACCAGCAGCGAGCGCTCGGATTGCCAGCGCTTTGAAGTAGTCGCTACAAGAGTTTTTTTTTCCATTACCAGCAGCGAATAGGTAGCGAGTACCAGTACCAGTACCGATGCCTTCCGCGATCACTGTGTTCACGACCTAGGTATCGCAGTACGGCGGGAGGTGGATGACTTGTTCCAGCAGGCAGTGCCTCTCGGCAACACCGTACCCAGGGATGAGCTCAAGGACCTAGTGCCGGACGCAGAGCTCTCCCTTCCGGCGTTCAACGTCGTGACCGGGAGCTATGATCCCCGGAGCTTGAAGTCCACGCTGTTGGAGTTCAAGACTATGCGGTACGGGGTCAAGTACACTTCAGTGCCCCGGGCCACGGCTGTGGATCGGTTTGAGCGCTCCCTGTTGGGCGACATACAACGGGGGTTGGCTGCGCGGGATGCGGCGTGGCACAACACGGAGCCCGGGCAGAAGGGTCCTCTTCGAGACATCCTGGATATGTCGGAGTACACGGGCATGGTCTTCGGCACAGTGGGTGAGGTGAGCAAGGGGGTGCACCGCACAGTGCGTGGTATCGCATGCTTGGCTGCGGATCGGGGTGCCCTCTCATCGCGGGGCACTCGGTGCATCACCCGGGCTCACCAGGAGGCCTTGCTCGCAAGAGATTTCCTCGGGGTCCTGAGCTTGGTGGCCGCTCGAGAACGCGCTCGCTGCCTCATCAGACGGCGCAGATTCGTCTGCCATCCCGTTGCTGAAGCTGCACAGCACGTCCGGGGATCACCCACACACACACGTGCTCGCGTGGCCCGGACTCTGAACCGTGCGCGTATCACTCATCCATCCCGCCTCATGCGGGATGCGGGCCGCTTTTAGGCGGCTTGCTGTGTTGATTTTCTAATTCTAGGGAACTACCCTTTTTGTAATTCACACCAGTACCTCCCGCCCCCTCTAGCCGCACCCCTCCGCCCCCCTTTTCCCAACCACACCCGCTCCCCTCCCCATCCCCGCAGCCACACCACCGCCGGCGCGCATCCCCGAGTCACCCGCGGCACCGTCCGAGGCAGCTTCACAACACCTATCTTCGCCCGTCGGTCCGCACTTCACGGTGATGACTCCGCATGCGCGCCTGCGCGCAGCGGTGTGGGTTGCCCCGCCAACTCCACAAGACTCAAGACACGAAGACGGAGGCGGTGCTCATTCTCGCGTGGGCTTCATGCAGCTTTATTGAAGTTGCCCGTGACGTTGTACTCGCGGTAGGCTCTTGTTGCTTACGCTTTTGTAATTCAAACCAGTACCTCCGAGCGTCGCGATTCACCCCGAGGTGCAGCAGTGTGATACCACGTTGGAGGTCAATGACGGGGCGGCGCGCTTCAACGCCGACGATGGGTTCCTGGTGGGCCTTCCGGAGCACGTTTGGCCGGCTCTTCACGCCTTCCGCACGTCCATCAAGGCGTCCGTGGGGCTGGAGGTGCGCTTCGACAAGATGCAGGCGTACAGCGCAGACATGGAGGCCGCGCGGCCTGAGGCTCCGGCCGACATCGAGTGGCCCGAGCTAGATGGCCATCACGGCATCGCGGTCCTCAACGTGCCGCTCGGATCGTCAGAGTATGTGCAAGCGTACATGCGCGGCAAGGCGGAGGAGCTACGAGAGGAGGTGGACGCTAGCCTGAGCAAGCTTCTATCTGCCAAGCCCAGCCGTCGGTACACCCACGCCTTGCATCACCACGCATGGGCCCTGCTCAAGCATTGCATGCAACACAAGGCGGGGTAGTGGCTCCGCAATTGTCTTCCGTCCGAGGTGGAGGCCTTTGCGGAGGCGGTGAATGCCACCATCCTCGCGGCGATCGAGCGGGTGCTAGGGGTCTCTTTTGATCCCTCCACGTACGGCACCGACACCAATCCGGTGGTCACCGATTTCTTGGCGGAGCTTTTGCACGACCCCGACCCCATGGCAGCGGAGGTGGCTACCTTGAGCGAGGATGCAGTGGCAAGGGCGCGCAGCAGGCTTCACCTCCCCACTCGATTGAAGGGAGCTGGCATCCGCCGCATGGCTACCGTTCGTGATGCCGCCTTTATCGGCTGCATGAATGCCATCCTCCCAAGGTTCCTGACTAGGAACTCCGGCACCAACACCCCCACCCCTTGTTTCTTCGACCCACAGCTCGGGTCCGTACTTGGCCGAGGCAGCTTCAACGCAACTTCTTCCGCCCGCCAGTATGACCACTTCCTCAACGATGCTCATGGGTCGGATAGCTACGCCGCGGAGATGCGCGAGCGGCTACTGCTAGCCATCTCGGCTACGCAGGTGCGCGCCAGATGGAGCAGGAAGTGGAGGCTGCGTCGGGCTCGCAAACGGAGCTGACGGCATTTCTAGACCAGGCCAACAACACTCGGCTTCGAAATGAGGTGTGCGCTCTCCCTGCCACATGTAGGGAACGGATCTTGTTCAACCAGCTCGACGTGGCGTCAGGAATGTGGACAGTGGCCATCCCCACCGCGCGGACAACCACATGAGCTGCTCCGCATGAGCTGCGGGAGGTCGCTGCCGGGTACTTCCTTCTGCCTAGCCCGTGCTTGGCCCCGGTGGTTGGGAGCCAGATCATTCTGCCCTCGACGGAGCACAACCCCGTCACTGTTGACCTATACGGCGACGCGCTCATGAACCTCCCGGCGCATGGAGACGCTCACTGGTGTGTACATCACGACGCTATCGCAGATGCCTTCCGCGATCACTGTGTTCACGACCTAGGTATCGCGGTACGGCGGGAGGTGGATGACTTGTTCCAGCAGGCAGTGCCTCTCGGCAACACCGTACCCAGGGATGAACTCAAGGACCTAGTGCCGGACGCAGAGCTCTCCCTTCCGGCGTTCAACGTCGTGACCGGGAGCTATGATCCCCGGAGCTTGAAGTCCACGCTGCTGGAGTTCAAGACTATGCGGTACGGGGTCAAGTACACTTCAGTGCCCCGGGCCACGGCTGTGGGTCGGTTTGAGCGCTCCATGTTGGGCGACATACAACGGGGGTTGGCTGCGCGGGATGCGGCGTGGCACAACACGGAGCCCGGGCAGAAGGGTTCTCTTCGAGACATCTTGGATATGTCGGAGTACACGGGCATGGCCTTCGGCTCAGTGGGTGAGGTGAGCAAGGGGGTGCGCCGCACAGTGTGCGGTATCGCATGCTTGGCTGCGGATCGGGGTGCCCTCTCATCGCGGGGCACTCGGTGCATCACCCGGGCTCACCAGGAGGCCTTGCTCGCAAGAGATTTCCTCGGGGTCCTGAGCTTGGTGGCCGCTCGAGAGCGCGCTCGCTGCCTCATATCAGACGGCGCAGATTCGTCTGCCATCCCGTTGCTGAAGCTGCACAGCACGTCCGAGGATCACCCACACACACACGTGCACGCGTGGCCCGGACTCTGAACCGTGTGCGCATCACTCATCCATCCCGCCATATGCGGGATGCGGGCCGCTTTTAGGCGGCTTGCCGTGTTGATTTTCTAACTTTGGGGAACTGCCCTTTTTGTAATTCACACCAGTACCTCCCAGCCGTGAGATCGTAATCGGAGGGCTGTGTAATTAAGGACCGTGGGTGGGCGGGCGGGCGGGCGGGTGGGCGGGCGGGAGGGTGGATTATAGTACTTAGTAGTACATGCCAGGAGATAAGCGCTTTAGTCATGCACCTATAGGCCCGATCCGCTGCACTGTACGGGTACCCGTACGGCAATAAAGCTCACCGCCGAAAAATCGACGGGTTCTATCCCCAGCAAAATTATGGATACCAGAGTTTCTTTTCCATTACCAGCAGCGAGTAGCGAGTACCAATACCAACAATACCAGCAGTACCAGCAGCGAGTAGCGAGTACCAGTAGTACCAGCAGCGAGCGTTCGCACTGCCAATGTCGGAGGGGATGGCTGAGTGGCACTGTCACTGATGAGGGGAGAGTCGGCGAGAGTCGGCGTGCACGCGTCGAATCACGTCGAGTGCAAGCAAGCAAGGTGCAAGCTGGAAAGGCAAAGGGCTGCTATGAGCCGTGGGCGATGGATGATAGTTAGTCGTTGTCGCCGTGGTGATGGCTGAGTGGCACTGTCACGAGAGAGAAAGGGTGAGTCGGAGTTTTTATGGGAAAGGTAGTTTACTGAATTACAAGAAACCGAGGCTAGCAATTTATACCAGCCGGCTAGGTGTCAATTAGGACGGACACCTCTCCGTCTAAGAAGGCCAACTGGCAAAGATGCCTAGGTGCCATGCTTTGGTAACAACTGGGTGTTGTACTTCTGCCATAGGGTCCAAATTAGGCACATGTACGGCAGCCAATTGTTCACTGGAAAAATGCGGATTTCACAGAGAGAAAAAGCGGATTCAGGGTACCGGGGTACCCTGGGTCCAACACCCCTCCTCATCATGTGGAATCCCGCGGGCGCGGGACTGATGGCGGCAGGGGCGCAACGCAAGGCTCCTCGGATGACCCCGTCAGGAAAGCGCGGAAATGAAGAAAGGTAGTCAGCGGCAACGCTTTAGCGAAGAAGTCGGCCAGGTGGGCCGGGGTAGGCGTGTAGTGCATGTCGATGATGCCGTCTTAGTAGAGTTGGACCGCATACTGAAACCGGAGGTCAATGTGGCGTTGCGCGCATGTAATCATACCATGTTGCACCTGAACGATGCATGCGCGGTTGTCCCTGCATACTTGCACCGGGGCAGCAGTGGGGTGGCAGAGCTTGGCGCAGAAGAACGCGAATAACCGCCAGACAGGTGCAGGCCACGCAGAGCGCCACGAACTCCGCTGCGGCAGTAGACATGGCCACGCTGCCTCCGAACCTGCGCACGTTATGTGACTGCAGTGTTATGAACGTTGGTATTCAGCGTGCATGGCATGCGGCGAGGCTTGCTCTCCGTCATGTGGAAGGTAGTCAGAATGTCAATGATGCAGGTTTCCCGATGAAGATGGATCATGCTGCCCGGCTTTAAGCTGATGAAGCCGAAGTCATGTAGAAAGGAAGAAAAGCACAGAAACCATGCCTTGGATGCCTGCGGCAGGTCGTAGAGTGCCTCAACGGGATGCCAAGCCCGGTCCTTACGGCCACAGCCGAGGGGGAGGTAGTCATAGGCATAGGTCTCGCGGGCGGTGAGTAGATTCCCGCGAACGATCACGCCGGTCTCGCGCTTGATGATGTTGCCATCCTCGTGCTGCGCCGCGAAGGCCCAAGCCGTCCGTAGGATGACCGCTGACTCGTTGTCGCGTCGAAACTCAGGGACGTTGACCCAGACGAAAAGTGCCATCGTGATGATAGAGTTGATCTCATGGTTCACGGACTTCTTCCAGTCATCGGGGCGAGTGCTGGAGATATCCTCCTGATAGTTGCGCGGCGCCGTGGACACGCGGACAGTGGGTACTGGTAGGGCGAGGGCTGTCAGCCGCGCTGAGCGGGGGTTCACAACCGCCGCGATCGCGGATGCCACCAGTGTTGGGTGGTAGTCGCTGAGGTCGACATAATGGGAAGTCAGTTGTGCCTGTTTGCTGGTGTGAGGAGCCGACCGTGCCGTGGAGTCCCCCTCCTGATGGTGCGGAGGGTGTGTTCTGTGTGATGTGGAGGTGGGGGCCCCTCCTGCGGCGAAGCAAGCGCCGCCAATGGCAGCATGGGTGGCGGTGCGTGGGGCCCCTCCTGCGGGCCCGAGGGTTGAAACGCGTCCATCAGGTAGTCAGCGTTGGAGAACTGAAAGGCCGGCATAGAGAGAGGCGGGGTCTTGCGCCCGGTAGCCGGGTTGTAGATGCGGCGGCCACTAAAGGGGCCGGGGTCGGCGAGCTTGATGGCGGCGACGTTGCTGCCGCAGTTCCGGATGTCTTGCGGTTAAGCGATAATGGTCCACAGAAGGGTGTCGCGGTGAGCCGCCGACCCGCAGGACGCCGCGCGCACGATGTTGTATGCGCCAAGTGAGGAGAGTACTTTAGATAAGGCCAGCGCGTCTGGAAAATTCTGCACAATATAGCGCATTGGTGTGGGCTGAGAAGACAGGTAGAAGCGGGTGAAACCTATGACGGAGGCGAAGGCACGAGGGCGATGGTCCGGCCAGTCAAGGCGTGAGCCCGTGCGTGCGTGACCATGATTGACACGGTGTGCTTGACACGACGAGGGTGAACGGGCGCAGCCGCTCCAGCTCCGTGATGGTGATGTCGTTGATGTTCATGGGGGTCCCGTCATGACAGTCCTGAAATGTTGATGGAGGCAGGCGGCCCGGGTACTTGTTGCTGATGCCATGTAGGTGATGTGGCCACATAGTGCGAGCCTCCGTTGGTGGGTCGGCGCCAATGAACGCGAGGATGGAGAAGCCGTATTCCACCACAGCCTCCACCTCAGATGCCGATGGGCCATGGCAGGGCGAGAAGAGATGTGCGACCACCAAAGAGGAGCTTGGCATCTGGAGGAGCGGGGCAGCGGTGAGTATCGGCAGCGGCGGTGGCAGGTTTCCACGTAGGGCGCCCTGCCCCGTATGAAGGTCGTGGGCCGCCAGCGCCGCTGAGGTTGGGAATGCTGGTGAAGCGAGGCATAGAGGTTGAATTGGGGTGGGAATGGGTTGAGAGCGGAAGTGGCGTGCACGCCATGGGTGTGAGAACGGGAAATTGAAGTTGTCAGAGTTGGAGTAGGGGACGTGCCAGGATTCATGTAATTCATCGTCTTCGCCGTCCTCGCCCTCTCCCTCCTGCGCTCCGGTGGCTGCCCCTCCTGGGGCGGTGGTGGTGCAGGTGGGCATGACGGGCAGGCCGCTGTGGTGTGGTGCCAACGAGGACACACCCATTAACGGGTAGGCCTCCCGGCATCTTGTCGCCTGCTGGTCAGAGTCGTTGTTGGCCCGGTGATGTCCGTGGTGGTGATGTCCGGCCGGGGAGACGAAGCCGACTGGCTGGTGATGGTGCTGCAGATCGTCGTTGCCGCTATGGGTGGGCCAATATTGCTGCCGCTGGGGCCTATTCTGATGGTTGTAGTCGTTGCGCAGGTTGTGGGTATAGTTGTCGTTGACGTGACGCTCCGCAGGCGCGCGCTGACAGTGACCATGGCTAGGGTTGTTCACGGTGCTTGGTAGGGCGGTGTCACCGAGGAGACGCAAGCCGTTGGCATGGCGCCTGGCCATACACTGCTGCTGAGTATGGCCCGGACGGTCACACTTGCTGCAGACGATGTTGGGCCTGTTGGCATGTAGTTGGTCCCTGAGGTCGCAATAATTGAGGGTTGGCGTGCGTGAACGGGCGCGATGCTGACGCTGACGCGTGCGCGCCTCCATGTTCTATCGGGCACTGATGATGATTGCCAGCCTCTTGTTGACATTGGTTGCCGAGATGGTGGCGTCGACAATGTGATCGTATGCTGAGTGAAGTCCTGGGATGAGGTAGTTAATGGCCACGTACTCGAATGTCCACTGGCCATGTGCCTTGCGCAACAAATTCCAGAGGTTCCGGCAGCGGCGAACGTACACCTGGACCGGCTCATTCAGGAGCTGGCCTGCTGTGATTTCTTCCTCCAAGCGCCTGCGCTCCTCTATGGCAGAGCCCTGGAGTTCAGTAAATAGGGCCGTCCAGGCCGCATATCCACACTTCCTGGAGTCCATGCTGATGCTGTCGACGAGGGCCAGTGCCATGGGATAATTCGCTGTCGCGTGGCGCAGGGCTGCCAAAAGAATGAGCTGCTCCTGGTGGGTGCCTTTGCCCTTGGTGGTGTCCAGGTAGCCGGCGCTGCCGAGGGAGATCTTGATGGCCTGAGCTTGATCACGCGTAGAGATGTTCTGGTCCCACACAAGGATCGTCGCGAGGTCGAGTGTCGGCTTTACTGCAGACGGCTTGATCCACTGGATTGTCACCGAAGTCACTGTCTGACGCACCGTGTAGGCTGAAAGCGCCTTCAGAACTGGTATCACTGTCACTAAAGTCAGGCGGCGGTGGGTCGTTGCCAGGGTCCTTCTTGACCGCACTCCTCCCAGCTAGATTAGGCAGAGGGGTGTCCATCATGCCGGTGGTGATGGTGGTAGACATGGTGGAAGGATGGCGCACTTGTCCTGGAAGATGTATATAATTGTACGGGTGGGCGGGTGGGAAGAAAAGTCTCGTCGCACGTCGCCGTCGATCGTCGAAAGCTGTCGAGGGTCGAGATACACGCAGGTTGAAGCCTCCGGCAGGCGTCGAGCACGGGGCAAGACGTCGAACCAAGGGAGAGGGCCCAAAAACCTGTCGGAGGGGGGTTGTCGAAGTGATGGCTGAGTGGCAATGTCACTGATGAGGGGAGAGTCGGCGAGAGTCGGCGTGCACGCGTCGAATCACGTCGAGCGCCAGCAAGCAAGGTGCAAGCTGGAAAGGCAAAGGGCTGCTATGAGCCGTGGGCGATGGACGATAGGTAGTCGCTGTCGCCGTGGTGATGGCTGAGTGGCACTATCACGAGAGAGAAAGGGTGAGTCGGAATTCTTATGGGGAAAGTAGTTGACTGAATTACAAGAAACCGAGGCTAGCAATTTATACCAGCCGGCTAGGTGTCAATTAGGACGGACACCTCTCCGTCTAAGAAGGCCAACTGGCAAAGATGCCTAGGTGCCATGCTTTGGTAACAACTGGGTGTCGTACTTCTGCCATAAGGTCCAAATTAGGCACATGTACGGCAACCAACTGTTCACTGGAAAAATGCGGGTTTCACAGAGAGAAAATGCGGATTCAGGGTACCGGGGTACCCTGGGTCCAACAGCCTGCGCTTTGAAGTACCATAGTTTTTCTTCCATTACCGGCAGCGAGTAGCGAGTGCCAGTACTCATAGCCTCCCAACCGTGAGATCGTAATCGGATGGCTGTGTAATTAAGGACCGCGGGCGGGCGGGGTGGGCGCGCGGGTGGGTGGGTGGAATATAGTAGTACTTAGTAGTACATGCCAGTAGATAAGCGCTTTAGTCATGCACCTATAGGCCCGATCCGCTGCACTGTACGGGTACCCGTACGGCAATAAAGCTCACCGCCGAAAAATCGACGCTTCGCTGGATTATTAGCGACTATTATATTATTGTTATTGTAACCCCTATGTATAGGATCGGTCGCTGACAATTAACGGTCGCTGACAATTATAATTATGCGCCGGGCTTGGGTGTATGGACTACATATGTATATATACAGGATACGCTTAATGTGTAATGTAACCGTCATGATATTACAAATTATTTATTACGGTCGCTACAGTACCCGTTTAGGGTAGAAAGTAACATATTATGAAATTATGGCCAGCTC